>BDDA01000437.1:0-29374 GCA_001662385.1 Chlamydomonas asymmetrica | reverse complement strand
GGGGGGGGGGGGGGGGGGGGGGCTGGGGCAGGGTTGCCGGCTGGCAGGCGATCAGGGTTCACCGATCCACCCGCACACGCAACGACGATGGATTCGTAATGGCGGCACTGACAAGCTCGGCTGCTGCCCAACATGGGCTGGACAACTTGGGTTGTGCACCGGTGGCCGAATTTAATGCACGGTGAGGGGCAGGCCACCGGCTGATACTGTAATGCCATGCATATGGGAATATGGGAAGCAATAAGCCAATAATGTAAGCAGGTCCACGGCCCCCTCTTGTGTACCACAGCCATGTGAATCACACACAACCCAAACTCAAGGCACTACTGCCCACAACCCCATGTCCGTTCAGAGGTGAGGGAGGCAGACTATTCGGAGGCGCCGCAGTGTCCTGCCGCAGCTGGATGGGGTGCGCGCGTGGTTTATTCGCCAGGCATGGAGACGGCTCGGCTTCTCTCCCGCATGCGGGCTCATGGTGTGACGGCCTTGAGCTCTGATGAAGCGTTGGCGTCCAGCACCCGTATCAATCCACCCTCGTCCAACACCAGCCGAACAGCCTTTTGTCATGGGTCATCTGCGTTCACACACGTACGCCGGCAACATGCACACACAGCAGCAGCAGGATTACCTCCGTTCCAGAGACCTTATCCAGGGGTCTGGGCTGCTGGGATGTGCGACTGAACTGTGCATGGTTGGCAATGATGGTGCAAGTTGATTATCATGGACGAGCATGCGCGCGTTCAAGCGATAATACGCATGATGGCGATGGTACAATCCACACCAGGGACCGCTACACCGGGACGACAGTCACCATCACTCATCTGCGTTAACGCTGCAGCTGCACATGCTGCGTGGCTGTGTGTGCTGCCTGGCACAGGTTTGCGCTCTACCAATTCAATGGTCGCTTTCGATCCTTGACGGGAAGAGCCAGAATATCCTGATGTGGCACACGCAACGCCTTGACCACAAATCCGCAGCCCCGTTACTACTTGCGAGCTGATAGGAAAGGTGAAGGCCAAAGTACACCTCTCCATGCACGTGCATGCGGCATGCACTCACACAATGTGCGTGCACAAAATACCCCACACGCGCAAGCGCAGGAACTTGCCAATCGCGTTGACGACACGCAGCATGCTGCCGAACAGCGCTCCGTTGGTCTTGGCAAACGCCTGCATGGGGTGCTGCGTGGCTGAGGACGGGTCGGTGTGGATGGGGTAGGCGCACGCAGGCAGGTCCGCGCCCTGCTGCCACGATGAGGGGGAGGCGCCGCCGCCGCCGCCGGCGCCGCCTGCATCGTCGCCGCTCCTCAACGCGCTGCCGGCGGCGGCAGTGGTGATGTCAGGGCTGCTTTCAGCGCCATGCAGCACCTCGGTGCCTTGTGGGTCGTGGAACTCTGCAATGGTCGCGCCAGGCCATGGGGAGGGCACCGCCTCCCGGTCCTGAACACAGCAGCAGTGAGTGCATCGGGCAAGCTCGTGACCACCGGCACGGCCTCAGCCCAAGCAAGCCCAAGCGAAACAAACCAGCAAGACTCGTGACTGCATGTAGGTAACATAGACTACTGGTTGTAAAAGTGCGGCGAGCGGATGATGACTCCAGTCCGTACGGTGACACGCACTATGACACCTATCAAGAGGTGAGGTAAAAGCGATGCCAATGCAAACCCGGAATAGTTGTGCTGCTGCTGCGTCACCACACTGGGCAATGTCCCAGCGCTCGTAGTGCAGCAGCACGGCATCCTTAAACCTCAAGCTGTTTCCCAATGCACAACGCAATGCTTGGATGGATTGGTGTCCCATTACGCCGCAGATCCTTCGTCCTGTCATCACTAAGCGAGCGCCAGGGGTAGATGCATCGCAGCTAGCATACACGGAGGCATGCGCAGGATGGCGACCAAAGCGTAAGGCAAACCCCATGCATGACCAGCGTGAGCATGATCATGCGTCAGCAATTAGACCATGGCGAACATGTTGAGCGGGTTTGCAACACTGCAAGCCGCATAATGCACACATGCATGCGGGTGCGCAGTAGCACAGCGATCAGCGGCACACTGTGGCACACAAACTACGGCGACACGCCGTGTGGGTGAGCCCACTGACCTTCCGTGCAGAGTCGTACAGTCCACCAGTGCCCAGCTCGTGTCCCGGGTCGTCCCGCAGCCCACCGGTGAAGGGCGGTGGTGGGCCGATGGGCACCTCAATGCTGATCTTGGTGACGGACTTGACCTCAACCTCACCCGCCACCACCACGTTGCCGTCACTGGTCCCAGTGGTGGAAAATCCTGTTAAGCACCGCAGTTTGTGCATGCAAAGGCGTTTGCGCGAAGGCACGTGAGTCATCCGCCCTCTGTACTGTTTACCACAGGCATCGTCCAAATGCACTCGCTGACCGCGCATACAGAAGTGTAGCTGGCTGGGAGGGGTGTATGGTCAAGCAGGACGTCTACGTGCGCTCAGGATGGCCCTTGACGGGACTGACGCACCCAGTGATTGTGCGCCTTGCCAATGCTTTGGTGGGTGGGTGCAGGGGAGGCGGGGGCGCATGTTGTGCCCAAGTGCGCCCCGCGAGAAAGAATCAAACAATCCTGAAATAAGCGGCCATGAGACTACATGGACGCCTTTTTCAGAATTGTGTGATTCTTTCTCGCGGGGTGCGGTCAGGGTGCCCACCGTCCCCACCCATCATCAACATGTGCCTCTCTGGATTGCCCGCGTTCATGGTCCAGCGCAAGCCAGACGCCGCCGTCGCATTCGTTTTGCCACCCTTTGCACCGGGCCAGCTGCGCGTTGCGTGCTTCATCTACACGGACGATACTGCGATGTTAGCGATGTCCGCTTGCCGTCATCAGGGCTGCTTGGATGCCGCAGCGGATTAATGCGCTGCCTTTGGCTTGTCAATAAGTGCTACAGAGTGCTCCATCACCGTATTCCGCCAATGTGGCGTACAGCCATGGCACTGGGCGGTTCGCGGTGTTGCCATCCCTCGCGCTGCGTACGCTCGCGCTGCGTATGCTGCTTGCTTAAGGGTTGCAATGCATGAAACACAATAGTACAATTGCGGGCTCAAGAACCGCGCAGATGCCGCAACGCATGCAGTCAGCAAACAGCATCCGGTACGCAACAGCTGTTTGGCGCATGCATGCTTGCTCCTGCTCCCTGCTGCTCCCTATTGACACTCATATAATTCACATGTCCTTTTTCACGAGCGCACATGCCCTATTTCACTGTTTGCCATGCATCTGCCTGCGCCTTGCAACATGTGATGTTCAACTGCCCTTTCCCCGCCCTGCATCGCGTGCGCTCATCCTACAACCCCGCTGCTGCTTTCCTGCGCGATATCAACGCCCCGCTTTTCCCCCCTACGTTGCAGCCGACTTCATTATCGCATGTGTGATCACCTGAGCCCAAGTGTCACACACACCCTCACACGCCAACATCCTTCCCACGCACCCACCGACATAGTCCATCGCAGTCCATCGCAGGCATTCATGATCATGTTGCGGCTACGTGCAAACGGCTGGAACAGACTTGGTCTGGTTCTGCCAGCGTTTACCGACCCAAGTGCTACCGCAGGTGAGGCTTCAACCCATACGGCAGGCCAACGGGCCATAAGCATGCACAGCCAGCTGTGAACGCAATGTAGGACTTACCGCAGGCTGCAGTAGGCCAGGCCTGTGGCAGGCCAGCACGTCCTGCCGCACCAACAAGTCCCTCAGGGCAAACTGCAAGCAGCCCCGAGCGAACCAAGGTTCACGACTCAGGCAGAGCGCGATAAACATGCACAGCAGCATTGTACAGTCGTGGCCCGTGTGCTGCTACGCGGAACCAGTGCAAGGCTGTCAGCATACACAAACAGGCATCAAGGACTTGACGCCTTGCGTTGGCAGTTGGAGGCATATGTGTATGGCTGACCTGACTTACCGAGCCACGGTGCCCTGAGTACAGACGAAGCAGCGGCCCTCAACGCGGCAGCGATGTGCTGCCTGCAGTGTGGCGCCACTGCCACTGTCGCGACAGACATAAGGGTGGCACCGGTAGCTGGCAGCGGACGCAACTGCCAGATGACGGACAGTGTAAACAGCGCTCGGGAGTAGGCTTAGTGGAATATATGGTAGCTTGGTTTGTACAAAGGGGACTCTGCTGCTGTATGGCTGTGCTGCTGGGGGTCCAGATGGTTGCGGGTGACCTTTCTGCCAGGGCAGGTAGCAGCGTGACCCATGATCCGCTGACGCAGCACGTGGGTCCTTTAGGATGGGTCACGGCCAATGGCCCTACTGGACTGGTGCACAAAACAAAGCACAACAGCCTGGCACCGATTAACCCCGAGCCTTAGTAATAGCCTCGTGACTGCACAAACCTAACCCTCTGACCCAACCCGGGTCTTGCCATCTATCATCAAGGGCCAGAGTTTACATGTTTGGTCGACTTTGCATTAATTGGCAAATCAGAACGTTTGCGAGCGAAAGTCTCAGGTGGTGGGTGGTGAGCGTGTTCACAGGTGGGAGGGCGGGGGGGGGTATGCCTTGAGCCCTGGCATAGAGGCATGCGGCGGTGGCAGACGACTTTGCGTCGCCAGCTCCCTTGATGGATACCCATAACTGAGTGGTGCGCCCCCCCTGCCTGTTTGATGCAGCAAGGGTGGGCTGCATGCATGCAGCGCTGCCCATCACATGCCACCATGTTAGCCAGCGAGCGTCACAACGCACAGCGCGTCAAAATTGGCGTCACGCCCACGGCCGCCGGACCAGTTGCCAAACAAAATATCATTGTGTGTGGCCGGCTATCATCTGCTGAAGGCAGAGGTGCGCCCACATGAACAGTGATGCGCAACACATGCACGCATCGCACAAACTCCTGCTGGCATCCCTTAAGCGGCGCTCCCGGCACGGCTACCGTACCAGATGCGAGGCCACCAGATGTCCACTCATCCAGTCAGGGAAGTGAATCAATCATGCAGGAGCCAGGCTCCAGGTAGAGCCTGAGTCGGTGAGGACAAGCTGTGCGTCATCACGCAACGCAACTAATACGATGCTTGGTTGATGGTCATACATGGCGATGGGTGATGGGTGAATAGGTGATGGGAGATTTGCTGGAGACCTACAAAAGGTAGTGCAGGCTGGTAACGTCAGTACTCATGTGACGACCTTGAGCTCGTCCCGGGACCAATTGGAGTCCAGCGCGCGCATGAACTTCCACACGTCCTCGTCAAGCACAAACAGCGCCTTCTCACGGATTGTCTGCACCACAACGTGTACATGCATCAGGCAAGCACAGGAGCACAGAAGTCATACAGAGACAGCAACAAACAGCGGCGCACGCATTGGGGCTGTCTGTGGGAGCGGGTGTATGCATCCAGTGGTGTTGGTGCACGCGACCTGGTGTTGAGCAGCAGTCGTATCATGACCAGCCAATGCCGCACTGCGTCGCATCGCCATCTCCGGCTGGCCTTAATTCTAGGATTGTGTCTTGCATTGCGTTGCATGCTGCCGGTGCTCGCACTGATGGCTGGCCGTGCCGCGCACCTACCTGTGGGATTGGCTTGGCAAGCTTCTTCCCATTCTCATCAATCTTCTGCAGCAGGTCCACCTGAGCGGTGGCACCAGCATCAGAACATGCCTTCTGCAAGCGCACGCAGTCGCCCGGAGTGCGCACCGAATGGCATACACACGCCCCCACAACGCATCGCAAGGGCGCAAGCCATGTTACCCCCGAGGATAAAGCAGTGAGGGTTGTATTAGAGCTCTTGGCAAGCTTACGCCCTGCATTGCGGTCTGGACTGGGGATGCCATGTATGTGCTCTTGATAATAACGTGCACAATTGGTGGGGCTGCATGTGACATGTCAGCTGCTCCTGTCCAGAGGTTTCTAGGAGAGCGGTGGATTGGAAGGTCTGACACTCGATATTGACGGCCGCACACAGGTCATGGCCATGAACCCGCGCACAGCTGGATTGACGTACTGTGCCTGCAGGTGTGTCACGCATGTGTCCCTGCTGGGCATTTGCATGTAGCGGATTGCTGAGCGGGCGTTGATCCACACGCACCTGGAAATCGATGACGCACTCCCCATCCTTGGCGCCAGGCTGCACCCCCAATATCGCAAGCTTGAGAAAGTCGAAGTTGTACATGGACACCTTGATGTCCTGTGGTGACACACAGGCGCGTTGGGCACGGTGGGTTGTGAGTTGTCACGGTGTGTGCGGTGTGTGCGGTTGTGTGCGGTTAGTGCCCTTGTCCAGGCGGGAGTGGCTAGAGAACCAACGCTAGCCCCAAGCCCCCATGCTGGCGGTGCTGAACTTGCAAGGGGGCAAGATGAAAGATGTGACGAAGCAGTAAGCCCCGTACCTCCTCAAATGTCGTCCGCACTTTGCCGTCAGGAGAGACAGAGCCTCGCTGTGCTGGGTTATCCAGGTGCGTTGTACGGACCTGCAAGGGGTTGGGGCCACAGGGGGTCTCAGCATGCTACAAGGCGAGTCGCATAGACACTTTCGACGACTGCTGCCAAGGCTGCGCTGACCAGAATTGCAAATGCACCAGCCCTCACGATGAATTTGCAGTCCCGCTTGGCGTAAGCGCTGAAGCGTGCACGGAGCTGTGCTTCTGCGCTTGGCGCCTTTACAGTGTTGCTCTTATGGTACCGTTGGCAACACGCCTGCAGGACAAAGCGCCAGCACCATCCATGTGAATCCACGTGCAAGCAAGCAAGCAAGCAAGCAAGCGTGGTATGCCTCGCTCATAGCTTATGTGCTCACAGCCTTCAAATTGCTTACCGAGTACTCCAAGCCAGAGCCGCAGGGGCACTTCTTGTCCTGTGCGGCTTTCTGTGCACCAGCGCCAAACCCCTTCAGGGAGCACACAATCAATGAGTCTCTGCTGCGCTGGTGCAAGCAAGGCTGCAGGGCTTGCACTGTGCTCACTACGCTGTGTTCTCTGGAGTGCCGAGAGCTGCTCTGGCCGATGCTTATGGCGAGGAACGGTTGCGGCAAGCGGTGTGAGGGCGCCAGGAGCGCTGGCACATAGGCGAGCGCTTGCGCCATATTCGAAACTCGTTGAAGGTGAAAAATGAGTAACTTAAGGGGAACAGGACCGACAGGACCTACCTCCCAGTGTTTGGGTGCTTTGGCGGTTGCCGTCTTTGGTTACACGGATTGCACGCGCATCCATTGTTCTGCGCGAAACGCGGTGCCAATTGGCTCTTGGACAGGCATGCAATCAATACCATGTTGATGAGGTTTGTTCCTGCACAGTCGCATTATGACGGTATGCTCGTTGTAAGCTTGTATCAGCAGGTCGGGGCCGGCCTAAGGCCAAACGCATGGCCACCCTAGTTTTTCTTGACCGTTGCGACTGTGTTCTTAAGCGACTGGGTGGTGCATGATACGGCTGAGTGCCATCCGAGTTGCATCTCTCACGCTGCAGACTAACACAACCAACACCTGACCACATGCGTACATGCTGACATGTGACAGCACGTTCACACGGCACAACCGGTGTGTACCCCAACCTGCACTCAGCAGTGTTGCGCCTGCAGCCTGCACCTGAAAACGCATGCTCATTTGGCCGTTGTGGTTCACGCGACTGACTGTGCCTCAGCATGGTTGCTTGACTTCAAATCCAACTGGCCCTGTTGATCCACCGTGACTAGGTTGTGCAGTGCAGGTGCCCGAGGTGTGCGTGATGCATGCATGGTGTCTGCTTGCTTTGTGGGGGCTGGTGCTCTTGCCTGTTGCGCTTTCTGCTCACCATGCAGCGTGTCTAATGCCCGTCGCCAAACGATAGCACCAAGTACAGTAATGTTGCAGCAGAAACGCCTTCGAAACAGAGGCAGAGCTTGAACCGTCACCATTGTGCGCACCAGAAGCACCACAGCAACCGAAGCAACACAGCACTGCATCTGCCTGCACGATCTACCTGGGATGGCAGGTTGACCATTCAGAGAACGTACGGTGGATGACCAGTTAGCATGTCGCGAACAGCTAGCGTGCGTGGAATGCTGTCATGCGGCAATGCTGGCATCATCGCTAGCGGTTGTTGTCCGAGTCGCGTTGTTGCTGTGCTGTGCGGTTCCCATGCATCCGCCTGCATCTACTGCATCCCTCAAACCAACTCAGATGTTGACAGTAGGATGCATAGCTGGCATGGCAGCCCAGGTCCTTGCATGTTGACGAGGGCACACACACTCGCTTTGAGCTGCGGATTCCTGGCAGGTGCCACAGCCACTCTACATCACTCAGAAAGCAGTTGGCGTACGTGGGGCAATATGCCTCTTGTCCACTTGAGGTTGATTTTGAAGCCATTGCCAGTTGTTTCCTTTAACTGGCGCCCAGTGTCTGTAAATAGCAGCTTGCATAGCTCTACCTGAGCGCGACTTGCCACCATGGACGAAGAGGAGCAGCCCTGCCTGATAGTGAAGCTTTCTTCGCACATACTGGGTTCTATCTTCTCCTGGCTAACGTTCAAGGACTTGCTGAGCTGCACTCAGGCAAGGCGTATGAGCTCACACAACCCTGCCTGCGGGCTGCGGTAATGCTGAATACGATTTCCAGAGGCACATAGGTTCGTGCTCCAAGTCAGTATACTACACTGTTCTAACCTGTCGACTGTTTCTCTGTGCGCAGGTGTGCTCCCAGTGGCGTTCGGTGGGTGAGTTTTCCTGGGTTAGCGACGAACCTGGGTAAGGAGGTCCGTTCGGCAATCTGTCACGTTGCACCTGAACGTTGGCAATGACACTGCACTTGAAGGTGAAGAAGACTGGCTTTGGAAGCGCTTGGCTGAAGGCACGTGGAGCAAAGAGGTTCTGGCGGTGCAGGAGCACTATGAGGGCTCACACAAGGTAACTGAACGTGCAAGGACAACGAGTTTTGATTCTAGCGTTCTCAGGGTACCGCTGGGTAACTCTGCACTCTGCACTCTGTTCCTCTGTTTCGTGCTGCTCGTCTCTGCAGGCGCTGTTCCTTGACGCCAACCGCAAAACTGCTGCTCGCTTTGTGGAGCTGGCAGGCACGTCGTGCTTGTACAAGTATAACACACCACGCTGGCGCTACTATGAGTGCAAGCTGCTGGGCCTGAGGCTCTCTGTTCAGGGGGAAAACTCCTCACACCAGCAAGAGGGCCAACAGGCGATTGTCCCCTCCCTCGCGGTTTCGCCGCCATGGATCAAGGCCACACAGCTGCGGTGAGCGTATTCGTGAGAACTTGCTAAACACATTCCATTTTAACGCAACCACGGCATTTACACCTTTACTGGTTTTTATCTCTAGCTTGCTAGTTTTTGCCTGCACTCTGTGCATGGTTCCGAAACCAACCGTATTCTTGGAACAGCGCAGGCTGTACTATGATGCGCGCGGTGAGGCTGACCTGCGGCACCCAGAGACCAGCACGCTAGCTGTGGTGCAGCTGCAGCCAGATCTCCTGCCGACCGAGGTAAGGCACCCAGGGCAGTTTTGGTTGATGCCGTTCGCGCAACCAACCTCCCCACTCGTCATGCAGCTGCCTGGGGCAGAGCGGCGTGACCAGCAACACTGTACTGCTGCGACTCATTGCAGTGTTTCTGCCTGTACCGCCCCATGCTTCATCCCGGTCGCTGTTTGCCACCGCCCTGCTGCCGGCAGGTGCCCTGCACGCTCGCGGCGGACGTGATGATCAACCACGCACTGGCGGCCGCAGATGCGGACTTGGCCGATCCCATTGGCTTAGCCACCACCGGCACCCTCATGACCGCCACGTCCTTCACAGCCGCTGGTGGAGGGAGTGACGAGGCAGCTAGCAGGCGGTTTCGCGTGCTGGCAAGCGCAACGCCCGTGCGTCGCAGGGCCGAGCATATCACGCCTGGCCACTACAAGGTGTGCGAGTGGACAGTAACCCGTGCAACGCAGTGGCTGTACGTTCATGCCAATGTGCTCTTAGACTTTGCGCATGTGATCACGGTGAAAGTGTTAAATGCCGTACCTGTACACTTGTACAGCATACCGGTATTGCAATGGCCACCGGGTTTGGGTGTTCCCTGGCCTTGATTAGTCATTACCTGCTGCCCTGCGCTACTCTACACGCCTGCAGGGCGTGCTGGACTGGCCAGCCGGCCACGCTGCCCTCCTGCTAGCAGCGATGCAGGAGGCCAACACGCTGCTGGTGTTCTGCTACGCAAACCAAATCAGGGAAGGCGAAGTGAACCCTGCGGTGTTTGGCGCGGCTGGGCATTTCCACGCGTTCCAGCCTGATTACACCACAGCCGTGCTTGCACGTGGAGGTAGCTGGGAGGCAGTGGCGGCGCTCACTCACCCGGCCCTGAGTGACGCCACTTACACAAGGCTTGGTGAGTGCCCTGCTGCCAGCAAGTGCGGCACGCATTGTGAAAATGTGACTGCCTATGTGGAGAGCGCGCTCGTGCCATTTTGTGCCTGCGATTGCACATATGGATTTATCCCATGTGGCTCATGTGGTGCACGCAGAAGTGCATGCTGCTTACTGCTTAGCGCCTACTGTCAGCTGAGCACCTCGCGCCGGCTGCCCACCGTGTTGCTGGATCCACTGGCCAGAGTGCCAGGATCCCCCAACTGGCCGGCTCTCAAAACAGGAGCGCATGGGCCGCCTGGCTGACCCTCCCTGGATATATATAGCTGCGCTATCATGCTCAAATTCCACGCGTTCGACTGAGATTCGAACATGTTCTGAGGTCCCGTGGGGCCAGTAGGTAGTGCATATGCCGATATGCGTTTGGACGAAGACTGCACATGACAACGTCGGCGGCGTGCCTGGGCTGATTTGGCGTCTGCCGTGAACAAACAACGGTCCTTTGGCGCATCGTGTCCACCGTTCCTGCTTGCACCCGCAGGCGCCCTGGAGTCGGAATTGGAGCGTGAGGACGATGCGGCTGAGCGTGCCAGGTGGTCGGGCCTGCCGGAGGCCGTCAAGGAGCGGCCTGCCGCGTCGTGGTGGGCGCAGGAGGAGCGGGACGGGCCGCACTGGCAGGAGGAGGACGATTACTCGGGAGACGCGGAAGACCTGGAGTTGGAGTACGCCGAGCACGCCATCGACGATTCCGACGATAGTGCGGACGATGGCGTGGTGCAGGGTGTGGTGCCACAGCCTTGATGCGTGTGTAGAGGCAGCACGGCTGCGCTGCCGGGTGCGTACATGCATATGTGTATCGTGCAGTACGGAGCAACGGATTAGCCTGCCTGACGCTACCTGTGCCTGTGCTGTGAGCCGCCACGCATGCCTGCGACACGAGCATAACATATGGTGCATGGCGTTCCGGCTGGCCCAATCACTGTCACCTGTGAACACCCAAGCAGCTGACGGTGTCAATCAAATCCTTACCTGGTGCACATGTGGATTGACCCTTAAGCTCTGTTGGGCGAAGCCATGCACTTGCATGCACAAATCGTGCTCCCTGACGCATGTGTGCAGCGGCGCCAACAATCTGCTGGCAGCGGGGAGGATCGCCCCACTGCATTACAATGCCCAGTAGGGGACTGAGCGGGTCACATCGTGGTGCATGGAGCAAGCACTCACCGGGCAACTGCCACCGTGCTAGGCAGTAAACATGCATCTGGGCGCACAGCCGTATCGGCAAGCGCACAAGTGCCTTGGTTTTGAGACTTTCGAGGTGTAAGCTGAGGGTTGCTAATCTAGTCCTCGAGGCAGTGTCCTCTCCATGTACTCGCGTTGCAAGTTGAGGAGTTCACCCGCCAGGCCCAGTGCGCAAGTTCACGGAGTACGACCGGCCAAAGAGGGCCAAGGCAGGGGTCGTGTCAGCCTGAAGGCTTGCCTCATCCACACGGCCAGCATCAGCATGCAGCGCAGCCGCCAACATGCACTGCTCGAAGGTATTTCCCTGGCCTCACTTGGCCCGTGTCGTGTTAGGTGCCTCGCAGCCTCCTGACAGCGGTCGCTCCCAGCAGTGACTGGGACTGGGACGCCGCGGCAGCAGCGTGAGTGCATTGGCGCTCACTTGGAACGCAACTCAAGAACAGTGCCCACGCTGACCCGTTCGGAGCACAACAGCCAGGCGGGCCAGGACATGATCGATGCTTGAAGCAGCACGTGCCAGGTTTGGTCATGGTGATGCACGGTCTCCGCTCGTGGGACGCCATAGTTGGCACCTGCTAATAAGAGTCGTTGGGTATATTAGGGCACACAACACGTCGACCGCTCGCTCACACACTGATACGGTACCGGCTACCAGCCACCATTACTAACTCGCATGTCCCACGCCATCCGTGAATACCGTAAGCGCAAATGCCGATTGGCAAAACTGCCCTGGCCCGTAGCATCACGACGCCAAGCTGCAAAAAGCTGCAAAAAGCGGCAGTCCTCGCTCGTGCAGCAGAGAGTCGGAAGCGCACCGTTTGGGGGGGCACGCTCGGGACCAAATTGGCAACAGTGCATGCCCAGTTTCAGCCTTGTGGTTGTCAGTCTCAGAAAGCAGATGTAACTGGAGCCCGCATTCTGTCGCAGTCTGTCGTTGCCCTACATTAACAGGGCGCTGCTCAGGCGAACATGCGGCGTTGGGCAGCGTTAAACAGGCGAACAGGTGGACATGCTGCGCACCTGCAAGGCTACAAACAACGCTGCGCCTGCGACCGTCAACGCTGCTGCTGTTCAAAGCCCTAGTGCTGCGCGCACGGGATCTACTATGCCGCCTGCATGGCCAACGCTAAGAGCATCCTGCCAACCTGACTGCACGCTTCCTGCAGCGGCATTGCTGCGCCGCGTGCCGAGCCACGCTTGTTAACACCTCCAGGCGCCTAGACCGCCCCAGACGCCTTGGCCGCCAAGCTGACCATTGATGCCGTCGTGCCAAACGCGGTGCACACCAGCCCCAGCGTCGCGACAAAGTAGTTCCACAGGCGCTTGCCCGTGGTGTTGCTCTGCCCGCAGAGTATTTGGTGGCAGAGCGCCGGGAATGTGACGCTCACGCTGATGGTGAGGAAGCTGCCCACCTGCATGACGAGGGGGCATGTGGGGGCAGCCGAAATAGTGTATGGAGTGAGCACCAGGTGTTGGGAGCGAGTTTCGCCCAATTGTGCCAGTAAGTTTATGTCTAGGAGGCGCTGGCATTTTAGTACGGTAGTGCCTCGCATTGCTGCGGACGTGAAGGGACGCGAATGAAGCTGGCGTGTCCACAATGTGTGCATTCAAAGCAAAGCCAGTTGAACGCTGTCAGACCACCCTGCACCGCTCCTCCCGTAGCGCTGCCTGGTGCTCAGGCAAACGTGCATGCAGCTGTGTAGCTTGGGTTTGAGTGCCCCTGTTCACAGCATGCGATGTGGCACGCCGCTGCGCACGACCGGTCAGCAGCACAATGCCTGCAGATGTGGTTGATGGGATACCCAAGCACATTGCCAGCAGCAGCAGCAACAACAGCTTACCAGGGCCATGAGGTACGCCAGGAACGGCAGCGAGCGCGCGGCGATGAGGATGGCGATCGCGACCGCCGTGCGCACCGCGGCGCGGAACAGCCCCGAGACCTTGGGGTTGCCGCCGGACGCCACCGACAGCGCGGCGGCAGACACAGGCTCCATGGTGAGCGCAAATTTGGCCACCGGGTTGATGAGGATGACGCACGCGCAGAGCTTGGAGAGCCAGCCGCCGAGGTTGAAGGTGATCACGTCCAGCGCGCCGGTGCCGAACATGTAGTACCCAGCGGCGCCCATGGCGGTGCACACGCCGGCGACGATTAGGTACGCGACGTTCAGCACCTGTACGTCGGTGGGCAGGTGACTGTTGAGTGGGGCTGGAGGTATGCACAGGACAGGTGTCACCTCAGAGCGCCTGTGCAACACTATGCACACACGTGCTGCCCGGTTCAGGACAGGCCAGCCCCCTGCCTGTTTCTCAGGCCGCGATGAGCTCCTCCCTGCACACTACAAGTACACAGCTGCGTAGACAAAGCAAGTGCAGCCTATCAGCACTTTGCCCAAATGACCAGAAAAACGAGCGACGCACATTACCCAGATCAAAAAGCTACAGGGTGGGGCTGATGCTGGGTGATTGGGTGGGCGCAACATGAACGAGACTGATTGGACACAGGAAAATTCGTCAGGCTGGACGGCGCTTCGAAACCAACCACGTGGTGCATGTGGGGTCGGCCTGTGTGAGGCGGCAGCCCTCCAGGGCGCTTGCGCACCTGAGGGAACTGCGTAGGCTCCTTCATGGACTTCTGGATGGCGGGGAACACGCCGTGACCCGAGTAGCAGAACGTCATGATGCCAAACACAAGCGGTAGCGTGGCCCACTTGGCCAAGTCCGTGACTGCACCCGCAGGGAAGTTGCCTGAAAGGAAAGTGTATGCCACCTGCAATAGTCCATGCAGCAGTCCAGCGGCAGGTCCTCATTCCTCAGCCTGTTCCGCTGCCAGGGCCGCCCACAATCAGCCCGCCTGATGTGACAACAGGAAAGGCACCTGCAAGCCAGAAGCGCCTTACCGCAGCCGTGACTGTGCATGTGGCCGTCACTCCAGCAGCTCCAAGGAACGACAGCGTTTTGAGGTCCGGCAGCCACACAGTGGGAATCATGAGCGCAGCTGCCACCAGCATCCAGGTCGACGCGCTGCTGGCGAACGCTGTGGGCCCCACCAAGCTGAACAAGTTGTCTCCCTGTGCAACAGGCAAGCACTGGTGAGGCGGTGCGCTGTTGGACTCGAACGCAGCGCAGAACCCTAGCGTTGTCACGCACAACCATGAGGCATACCTCAAGGATGTAGAGCAGTGCACACGTGCCGAACAGCTCCACGTAAATAATTGCGCTGATGATGGCCCTTCCAAAAGTGCCAAATGACTCCTCTGCTATCTCCTCGTAACCCACGAGGGTGCCCGCAGGCAGGCCGCGACGCTTGACGACAGCCTGGGCACACTCGCACAGCGCCTTGGCTGCAGGGAAGCAAGGTGAAGCAGGATAGCAGAATCTTGGTTGACCACGCTACCATACGATGCTAGACAAGCAAAGCCAGCAAGGGTACGTTGGGGCGCGTACGCACCTGTGTAGTTTGTGACGATGCCCATCAGCCACAGCAGTCCGATGCCGATCCATCCCGAGGACTTAAGTGCGAAGGGCAGCGACAGCAGGCCCACGCCCATCATAACGTTTACCTGCAAATCCATCAGCAACACTTCAAAGGTTAGCGCCTTCCCTTGGCGCGTTGACTGTGCACGGCGCGTTTGATCGATGACTGCGTGGGCGCACTGAGCAATCAGCGAGAAATGGCCAATGCCAACCTACCACGTTAAACACAGCTTGAACGAAAGTGCTGTTTCCCGCAGTCTCAGCTGGCTGGGCCGGCTCTCCAGCAGGGACTGCGCCAGCAGCGGCTTTGGCGACATGGCTAGGCTGCGGCGCAAACTGAGGAAGAGGCTTGCAACCCAGAAAGGCTGGGCGTAGGACATGCTGGGGAGCAGAGCTGCGGCGCATTAGGGCCCCCTGGGCAAGGGGAGCTGCAGTTTTCTGAATCGGAGCAAACGCTGTGCCCTGGCGAGCAGGCACAGCCGCACGCTGTATACACATAGAGGCTTGCATGGTGCCAGGTATGCCGGCCAACAGGGAAAGACAGTATGCTTCAAAGGCTGCGAGAACGCCACCGCTTCAAGTGCTTGATGCTTTGCCTCTGATCGCGCGACATTTTGGAATCCCGACTGACTTGCTCACGTGAGCAGTTGTGGCTTGCCGCAATAATCCAACACATCTCAGATGGGGCTCATCACAGTACGCCTGCTTCTCTATTACCCTATGCAGGATACCACGGTGGAATTGTATGTCTTGGTCTCGCCCGCGAAGCCCCCGCTTGCCACTGAGTACATGGAGTGCAATCGCGAGCTGCCAGTCAGCATGTTCAACAGAGGCCCAACGGTGAAACTTGCTCTACACAAGCATCAGCAGCACTGACAAGTCATGGCGGAGTGTAGTGGCCTTGAAGGGGTTAGAGCATGGGGCTACAGAGCTGCAGCACATGTTCTGCATATTAGCATTCTGAAGCCTAGGGTCGCATCATCCCTGCCTTTCTGGCATCCGGAATGAGGCGCAATCGCCTGAGTAAGCGGAGTCAGAGGAGCCCGTTGCTTCAGCTTGTGCACCATGCTGATGCACCTTTCAAGTAACCATTCCCCACATAATCACATTGCTGCTAATAGGGCGGTGGCACGTGCTGTGCACGCGCTTGTAATTACACCGTGCGTTTGGTACAGCCTAGGTACAGCATGACCGCACTTATCGTAAGCTGGTTCGAGTGTGCGCGTTTTCTGTATGGGATAAGCTTGTGAAACGAAACATCCTGCGCACGGCATTGTATAGCACACTCAGCTCAGGATGAGGGCAAGTCGGCGTATTGCAGGATCAGCATATGGCACAGTGTCAGAGTGGGACGCTCCTGCAACTTGCACCTGCCTGCTTGCAAAGTGCGCTTCACAGACTCCAGCATATGGCATCATCTGTGCTTCTGTCCGCATGCTCAGTGTCTGTGCATTTTTGTGAAGCCGTCGAGACGTCAACGAATGCCGCATGCATGCTCCTGGTGAATTGCACAGTCATCCGACAGGTGCATGATGCCCTGCAGGACACCCAAGCTAAAAGCAAGTAGGCCACTACATGCCTTGTTTGCAATGCACCAGCTCCCAACGCAGCACACAAATGCTGCCGGCCCGCCATGGACACGTTCCAGATGCAGGCTGCTTGTACCGGCAGAAAATGCATGGCTGCGCACAGCCACCATGTTTGGTCGGCCGGAGGTTGTATAGCGCCTGACTGGCTCGCTGGCATGCAATGCTTATGATAACTTGATGACAGCTACCTATGTGATAGCGCGGCTAGGCATGACACGAGCACAAGCCCGCCCTGCCAGTTGGGCCAACCAAAGCGGGGGTTTGCAGCGACCAGTACCATAGCTGCAAAACAGCATACCCAGCTGCCCAAAGGCCTCGTGGGAAGCTCATCGCCGTGCAGCTGAGGGTCGTGCGGGACCCATAACCCCGCCCCGCGCGCCCGCGCTGGCCGCGGCCTGCGCCCTCGCCGCCATTTTGCCTTCCAGCGCCTTGACGGCGGAGCGAACCTCCTTGAGCTCGCTCGCCAGGGCGCTCTTCTCACTGGCGGTCTCGGCAGTGCCCGGGTTGGTTCCGGAGCCGGTATCGGAGCCGCTGGTGCTGGTGTCCGCGCGGGCAGCGTGTGCGTGGCCCCGCTTGTGGTGGTGCGGCGGCGTCACGCCCGGCGCCTTCTTTCGTAGCTGAGCCAGCAGCGTGTCTAGCCGCTCGTCATCCTCCAGCCTGCGCATCAAGCATATCAGGATCAGTCGTTGCTTACCATCGGGCAGCCAGCTAGAGGTCAAGGCCGCCCTCGACAGGGGATAGACCGCGGGTGTGCCAGAACGAGGCGCCCGTGGGGCTATGCAGCGTGCTTCCCGTGGGCCCGTGCAGTTTGCATGTGTGTATGCGTAAGGACTAAGGAGTAAGGACAGAGAATGCATCTGACGCTGGGGGTGCACATAACCATTACGCCATGCATCATGAGCATGCCGCATACAGTGCACACTGCAGACAGCTGTGAGGTAGACCAGACCAGCAAGCGTTCATGTGCAACGTCCTTGCAAGCGAAAGGTTAGACGCATGCACCAGACAGGTGATCCAATATCAGCTCTACACATCCGGGTAAGCATGTATGTGTAGAAAGCAACACACAATGTTCGTACACTGAAATTGATTATTGGTTGACCAGGGCTGCACAACAGCACACCGTGTGAACACACGTTTGTGCACCGAGTGCACTGCACAATGACAACGCTGGAGTGTCCTGCATGTGCATGCCTCACCCACCTCTCCACCAGCCTCATCTCAAGCAGCTTCCGCTCCACCGCGGTCAGCTGCTTGCGCAGCAACGATATGTCCGCCTGCGGCCACGTGATGCAGGCAGCAGCGCAATGCTACTCGCCCGTACTGCATCATCCCAGCGTTGCCTTCATGCATTGCTTCTTGTCTTCTGTTCACCTACAGAGGCCCCCTTGCAGCATACACCCCAGCATGTTCAACAGCCCTGCGGCCAGCGCAGCTGCTATGCACAGGCCCTCTGGGCTCTGGCTCACATCCACCTGCGGGTGTGAGGGTTGCGATTGCCTAGCCATGCCATGCCTTGCGCTGATGCGGCACCGCATCTGCCATAACCATGCACTCGCTGGCACGGTTGGTTGGTCCAGGCATGAGCATGTAGCCTCACGGCATGCTATACATGCGGCTGGGCCCTGACGCACGTGACCTGCCTGCATCCCTCACGCTGTACCGTTGCCCGCGTAATGGGCAAGCATTACCTGGATCCCCTCGTTGTCCATGGCCCGCCGCGCCTCCACCTGGCGTATCGTGTCCGCCTGCTTGGCGCAGCGCAGCTCCAGCTCCGCCACGCGGCGCTCGTACTGCGCCGCCATGGTGGTGTGCACGCTGGTGAGACCCAGCACCTCCTCCTCACGCGCCTTCAGCTGCGCTCGCCACACACGCACATATGCACGCACGACGCGACGCGACACGCCGGGAGGCGAGAGGAAAAGGTTAGTCACATTGGCTGGGTCTCTGCAAGGAAGTACTAGGCACTGCAAGACGCGCCGGTCCGCTGCTTGCAGGTGTGAAGGGCTTTTGCCTGTACCACGACAAGCGCAGGCTGTGCGCGCTAGTGCCTGTCTCCATGCACAGTACTGCTGTTGAGATTGGCAAGTTGCCAGAATCCATGAGGGGCTGTGCTGCATGGCAACATCCGCTCGCTGACAGTTACTGCTGACCGGCAGCAGTGTGAACCCCACTTCACTGTTGAGTGCAGACCAGTCATGGCAACCCAGATGCCAAGAACACGTGACATGAGACTCCACCATGCCGCACTGCCTTTATGTTTCCACAAATGCCAACCTGTTTACGCAGGTTGCCGGCCACGTCCTCCATTTTTGCCTCTGCTGCCGCCTTGGCCGAAGACAGCTCGTCTACGGCCTTGCGCTTGGCCTGCAGTGCAGAAGCGGGGGCGGTCACACAGGTGGTAAACGCACGAAACAGCAGAGCGAGGACACCGCAGGCAACGCCGGCCAGGCCTTCCCGTCAATCTCTTGCGGTACGAGCATGCACGGGTGCAAGCATCAAGCAGTGCTCATCTGGTTGAGCGCCTTCCATACAAAAGTAACACTTATAATGCGAAATGCCAAATTTATTACATTTGAAATGTTTCACCGCTGAGGCGTGGCTCACCGTGCGCAGCGCCTCTGCTGCTCTTGCCCGCTCCGCCATGAGCTCCGTGTCAACCGCAAGCGCTCGCTCCTCTGCCGCCTGCTTCTCACGTCGAGCTGCATATGGGTGGGGCGCCACACATGCACAAGGACACACATGAACAGCAGGTGTATACATTCCGCAGCAGGATGACCGGTTCTGATAGCGGATGGCGCATTGAGTATGGTCACGTAGTCCTGGGCGTGCAGGTGTTGAAAGATAGGATTGGAGCACATGCGTGAGGATGGGCAGCATTTGAAGCAGGTGCCATGCACAAGGCTGTTCAAATGTATGCATTGCCGGACACATCAGGGTGAGCACAGAGTCCATGCAGCAACATGCGATCATGGGATGATGGTCTCAGAAAATGCTAAGCAGGCTGACAACGCCAAGCAGGCTGACCAGAACTGTCAGAAGGCCACAGTTGCAACACCGGCCGTTGGATGTGTATGCAGCTGCGGTGCCTCGTGATGCATACGCGGTCAGTAGTGCAGCGCCAGACGTGTGCGGCACCCACCCAGGATGTAGTCCTTGGTGGTCTGCCTCAGCGTCTCCTCTGCGCGCCTCAGCCGCTCCGCCAGCCCGTCCATCTGCTGCGACACCTGACGCAGCAGCACAAGCAGGTCGCACACCAGGACGCACAAGTGAGCACGCAATGCAGGCCCTGATCGCGCAGTGTTCAGGAGCAGGTGCGGCACAGGGGCCCCTCCATCCCTCCCGGAGCGAAGGCGCCTCCAGCTCGACGCAAACACCAATAGAGCTGGACGCATGTTCCCTCAGGTGGATGCATTGCTGCATGCAGCGCATACAATTGAGTGCCAGATGAGCACCATGATCACACTGCATGCGGATTACGATCCACCACACGCCTACGCTGCCAAAGGCACGCACACGCTGCGGCAACCTTGCCGTCAGTTGAGCGGCTGGTGCTGGTCCACCCACCTGCAGGCGGTGAGCCTCCTCCTCCTGCTCCCGGATGCGCCGGTCATCCAGCAGCGCCCCGATGCGCTCCGCCGCCATTTGTTTCTGAGGCGACGACGCAAGAACGACGCGATGCACTGACGCAACTTCCTTCCCAATGGTAATTAGCCCAACGTAAAGCCTTCCCAACAAGCGTACTGCCGTGGACCATGGATAATGACTCCATTTACGTGATATGCTGCATGCTACACCAGCAAGTACTGCGTGTCTGCATCCCTTGCGGCGTGCGCATGACATTTGAAAGTCCTTATTGCTGGGCGATATACACTGATTGAGCTTCCCCATCACCTCCTCCCATCCTCCTCTGGTCCAGTGGACACCCCGTGTTGACACCCTCCTTCAGGGTGGCCCCACGCCTCTGGCCGCCAGGCTGGGTGTGCACACAACGCTAAGTTATCTAACTTAGCGTGCCATGCATGCACGCGCTCTCTCCCCGTCTGGGCCTGACTTGCGCAATGCAGGCACAACGCGGCTGTCGACCTGCAGATTACGACGCTCACCTGCTCAGTCAGCTGCGCCTGCAGCGCCTCCAGCTTCAACAGCAGGTGGTCTGTGGAGGGGAGCGGCGCTTGTGGTGCTCTGCCGCTGGGGCCTGCCTGCGATGCTAGCAGCTTCTGGATAGCTGTGCGGTCCTGTATCTCCTGCAAGCGAAGCTCATCGTTCTCTGCCTGCATACAACCAGGCAACATCCGAATTGCACACGCACACGCACACGCACATTGGCCCTTGACGAACACCGCAGCCACCAACAGAATCCACCCTCGCGCCCATTTGCCTTGTGGCATGGTCCCAGACTGGTCCACGTTTCCAGTTTACCACCTATCCAATGCTACACACTGGTCATCCAGTGCTGGCATCATGCATGGCAATGCTCTGCTCCCCCCGCAGGCTCGGTCCCAAACTGAGGACGGCAGGGCGCCTTCCATGTACAGAATCCTGTTAGCCGGACACCACCTGATCTTTCACCACGTTCAGTTGTCTTCCTGCTCCTCAAATGTGCTTCCTTTGTGCTAACCTATGCACCGCACAACTTGCCGCTCGACCTATGCCCACCCCACAGTGACCACGCACACGTCCATGTCCAATAGCTCACACACTGCAGGCGCTGCCACACACTTCAGTGCATGTCCCACGTGAAGTGTGTCCATGCTATCCTCCTTAACCTCTGCATGCACTGGCCACAGGGAGTTCTCCACAAGGTGTGTCACGTGCGTGCACCCCTGGGCACCCTCCAACGGAGCGTTGGGCATGTGGGTGTAAACCATTGCTCCAGCCGGCAGCCGTATAGAGCGTTCCAATCTACAGTTTGTTGCTGACAGGTTTACTCGCGTGACACGCCGCAATGTGCACCAGGGTTCTCGCCTGGCAGCACCAGTAAGCGAAACCACGCACCGGACCCACCTGTAGTGCTAAGAACCGTTGCCGCTCCTCAAACAAGAAGTTATGGGCGTCGCTGAGTGCCTGCAACAACATCAGTCCACAGCACACAGCGGTGCGTCGTAGTGACAGATACGTTTCGCAGGGCAGCAGGCAGCACTCACAGGAAGTGGGACGTGGCATCACCCCAGCAGTCAGGTGCACTGTGATATGGCATATTGTCAGCTCTTTTGTGGCTCTAAACTTTGTCACTCGCTCATCCTCACCTTTTGCAACTCGCGTATCTCCTCTGCACGCTTTCGATTCTCCCACTCAAGCCTGTGCAGCTCGCCTGACTGCACTGAGCACTTTTCCAAGCTCTCCAACAGCTCAACACGTTCCTTTTCGAACCCATCTGCACGTGCAGCATCAGGGGCTCCGCAGGGATTACGGCGTGGTCAAGCAGTGCAACCAGTCAAACGAGAAACGATGTCCAGGCAGGTGGGCAACGCTCTAGGCAAACAACACTACAGTGTTACCAACCTATCCGTGCTTTGTAGTAGGTCAGGAGCTCCTGTGTAGACTGCTCTTCAGCTGCTTTTGCAGCGCTGATTTTGTCGGAAACTTTTGGCGTCATATGTGCCGCCTCCCCTCTCATCTGCATATCTCACAGCTCGGTCTGAGGTATGCGCAGAGTGATGGACAGGTTCCACAAACGTGTGGGCCGATCATACACGTCAGTCAAGCTACCCAAGACAAAGTGAGAGAAAAGCAACAACGGTTGGCTTGCGCACTGGCATGAACTTGGTAACAGGGAAGAAAACACTCAAGAAGCTGGTCTGTTGTTGCAATATGATAATGGATCAAACCATAATGTGTCTTAGCCTTGGAAAATCAGGACAGTTGTTGGAAGCAACACGCGGCAACCGTTACAGCAGGCAGTGGTTGTTCGCCCAACATTCTGGATAGATTTGAGCTGTCAGGCACGAGGCCAACCAACACGATGCACACCGGAATGCACACTGGTATCAGCATGTGTGGCGCATCAAGTTGAGCAGCCTCATACTCAAAGCCTGCATGGTTAGCATACGAGTCCTTCTGCCTACCCGACATTCCCGACGTAGTGCGCGTTTGCATTTCGTATCACCCTGCCCAGCCGTTGCAGGTGCGCACGCACAACTGCCATGAACTCATATCCAGCCTGCACCGTGTCAGTGCAGGTGTCAGTGCTCTCGTATTCAAACCAGGACTATACGTCAGTGTCAGTGGTACCAGGAGTATAGGAGTGCGATGCATGCAGCAGCACTCACTGCGCGCCTGCATCCCCTACACATGCGCAGCAGCTGCCAGCACGTCCTGCCAGAACGCGCCATCGTCGTCGTCGCCGCCGCCGCCGCCAGTGCCCAGCGCGGGCAGCCAGCACTGCAGCTTCAGCTCCACCACACGGCCTGCAACTGCAGTTCCTCGCGTCCCCAGAGCAGCAGTGGGGGTGGGGGTGGGGGTGGGCGTGGCGGTGGGCCCGCCCGCGGCTGCTGGGCGTGCGGGCGGCGGGCGCGTGGACGGCAGCGGCAGCGCCGCGTCCAGGACCACAGCCAAAAGCTCCTGTGGCAGGCGCCGCAGCAGGCTGTCCGCGCCTGAGTGCAGGCAGGCGTGCGCACAAACAGTATGGTTTACAACGCATGGTCATACTACCGGGTGTACTACAAGCGAATGCATCGGATGCAGCATGAGGTAATACGAGTACTAAGACATGCTGCTGCACATATGGCATATGGCCGCATACCCCATCGTGCTGCTTGGTCCTGACATACACTTGCGGATCCAGCACCTGTGCAGCACCACCCAGCATCGTGCAGAATACGCACAGGCTGTGCCATGCGGGTTGTCACCCCGTAAAACCAAGGGCTGCTGCTTCCGCTGACGCCTCCATGTAGCCACTGACTGCTGAAGGGCAACGCCGGGGATAACTCCAGCCTTGCACGATACGCAACCCTCACATGCATGCGGTTCCATCGCTAGCCTTGCCCTGAGCAGCAAACCACCGGCCGTTCACTCACCCAGCCGGGAGTGCGTGCCTGCAAGCACCGCCGCACGGCGCACCCTGCAGGCCCTGGCATCCGCCAACGCCGCCTGCAGGCCCGCCAGCTCAGCTGGGGGCAGCAGACCCGGCGGAGCCGCCAGGCGCACCGCTGTGAGCTCAGAGTCCTCCTGTTGCATACATGTGCAGAGCAGACACTTACTGGTCAGCGGACCAGGCACAGCAGGTGAACGCATGCAGAACACAACACAGTGCAAGCTTCAAAGCCCAACAGGCGCTTCTTTCCAATCACACAGGAGCACAAAGGAGCTGACGGACGCCAAAACATAGGTATACATAGGATGCCAATACATAGGGAGCGTTCAGGCCTGCGTAATCGTACCATGGTGGTGGTCTGCTGTAAGAGTCCGATGGCAACATGACAGGCAGCTTGTTCGCGCCGCTCAGCGGCCAAAATGGCTAGAAGTGCAACTGCTTGCATGCCCCAAACGCCCAGCTTCATGAACACGAGCAAAGCGCTAGCGACCAAGCGTTCTCGTGTCCCACACACCTCCGCCAGGCGTGTCAGCGCCAGCAGCACATGCCGCCACAGCGGCACCAGCTGCCCCAGCTGCAGGCGGTCCTGAGCCAGCAGCGTGCAATACTCCCCGCGGCTGAAGCGCAGGCTGAAACCGCATGGGGGCAGCAGCATCGGCTCCGCCGTGCACTGCTGCTGCTGCACCAGCGGCGGTGCTGCTGGCGTCAACGCTAGCAGCGCCCGTCGCTGCTGCTGCTGCTGCTGCTGCTGCTGCCGGTGTTGCTGACCACGGCCTTGCTGCTGCGGTTGCTGTTTCGGGGCGCGTGGTAAGGATGTGGATGCTGCCTGCTGGGGTGCAGGTGCAGCGACTGGCAAGGTGGGTCTTGGCTGGTCGAACATCATGCCGCGTCGGCAGCGCTGCGTGAGCGTGTCCAGCAGGTGGCACAGGGAGGCAGTGTAGGCTGAGGCCTGCGGACCAGGTGGCACGAACGGCAACGAAAGCGCAAGCTCCCGTGGCAGCACCGTCGCGAGCTGCGGCAGGCTCAGCAGCGCAACCTCGGCAGCTGTGAGACGCAAGTATCGCAGCCGCTGCTGTGCCACTGTCGCCGTGGGTTCAGGGACGTTGCTGGTAGGACCACGCAACCGAGGAAGAGCCTGACTGTCAGCACTGTCGCTATCGCTGTCGTCGCTGTCGGTTCCGGAGTCGCTGGATGTGCTGGTCGTCGCGCTGCTGTCATCTGTCTCGCTGTCGCTGCGACTACTGGCAGTGCTGCTTCGCCGCATAGCAGTGCGTGTGCAAGCAAGGTGCTGCTGGTGCGAATGGAGCTTTGCAGCGAGGGCTGAGAGGCTTGCGCGCAGCACCGTTGCACACACGCGCTCACATGTCCTGCCGAACAGCTTCCCACCAAGTCCTGTGTGGTGTGGAAGTACCCTGCGAAGTCGAGCTTGTAGCTGCTGCAGGTCGGCGTCCGTAACTGCGTCAAACACAGCCGCATGCCCTGGCGCACGTTCTCTCGACAGGCCGTCAACTATGTTGCGCTGTGAGATTTGGGCACCAGGGCCTGGCGTGCTGAGCAAAGCTGCCACCAAGGGGTCCCTGCTGCCTACAGCGGACCACCCGCGTGGCTTAGTCAGGTCCTCAAACACGGAGACCACGATGGGCGCAGCGGGGTTGGTATGGTCACCCGCCGTCAACCCTTGCGCGAGCACATTTCGCCTGTGCCTTATACCTACAAAAGCAATAGAAAAACTGCTGAGCTACCGTATATTGTGCAGACGTCCACTTCCAGACATAGCAAAGTGCATGAGGCAAAGGCCCTGAACGGCAGACCAACGCACCTTGCACGTGCTGTTGCCACTGACTAGGCGGTAGATGACAGTGGCATAGGTCGCAGCTTTTCAGGTCCGAGGTCCTCTGCTGATAATCCTGGCGCACCCTACTGTCGTCGACTCCACGGGGCGTACTGGCAGCGTTTGTCGCGTGGACGGTTGGTTGTCCACGCACCCGGCTCATGATGATTGCCTACGGTTTGTTCAGGCACCAACCCGTGCTGCTCCCTGCCCTGTAACTCGCAGAGCACGCGCAGCAGGCCCTGGTACAGCGGCACGCACACGACAGCTTCGGCTCCGGACCACCGCCCTCTTCGACATTTTTAAGCAAGGAATGGGCTCAAAGTCGTCCAAGGGGTGGGCGCCTGGAACAGGTGAGTCGAACGCCAGTCACAGCATGTGTGCAGTCTTTCCTGGTTTGCCTCACCTCTCACATCCCGCCCCGCTGCTCAGCGTCGTGACCGATGCAGCATGCGAGGCTACGCACAGCAAGGTAGCAGGGGGCATATGCTGCCTAGTGCAGGATGATACGCTGCTAATAAGCTGTGTGTTGTTTTGGCACTGGGCACAGTACACCGAGTGTCTGTGGCCCTCTGCCTGTACCTGTGAGTGGTGCAGGTCGGTTTGGAAGCTTCTACTAGAAGTTCCAGCACTTTGTCCGCTGCACTGCATAGGGCCTTGCACAAGCATACTAGCGTAAGCACGTTTGCCTTTTCATGAGTGTTCTGTGGCACCAACATGTTAGCCAAATGCCGAGCTACATGCCGCCTTGCATCATCCCTCTTCCCCTCTCCCCACATCGTGCCTCGTACGCTGGCTGTGAACCTATCAGCAGACAGTCAACCCACCAAGGTGTCCAAGTCAGGCTACGACGTCACGCCTGTGACTGAGGCTCAGCGCAAGGAGATGGCAAAGGAGCTCAGCGATTTTGAGAGGTGGGAGGGAGCTCGAGGGCCTGTGGCGGCAGGCGGACGGCGGCATGCACACAAACAGTGCAGGAAGCAGTACTGCGGACGACGCAGTTGAAATAGCCGTTTAAACATTGAGCCAGGGCTGTATTATGCATGCCAACTGCATATGCCGTGTGTGCAGACTGTGGTTGCTCGTTCAGCTGTGAATGTGCGCACGCACACCGTTGAGCTTGGCAGGTCATCCGCCGGATTGTGTGGCAAACTCTGCATTACTGCACATGGCGCATGCGTGCATGCTTGAAATAATTGATTTTTACACCCCCTGCTCAGCGTGCCCTGCACACTGTCGCCGCCGCCGCGGCAGGTATGTGACGCTGGAGGCTGGCACGGAGCGCGCCTTCACCGGCAAGACCGCCAACGGCTACCCCCACGACAACAAGGGCAAGGGCGTCTACGTCAGCGCGCTTGGGGGGTTGCCGCTCTTCACATCCGACACCAAGTTCAACTCGGGTGCGTGCGACCCTGGTGTGATGCCGAGCTGGCGGATGGCTCGTATCCTTCCAACATGTAGCTGCCGGTGCTGTGTGTGACACACACGGGATCCTTCCGGCTGCTTGCATGAAGGCACGATTGCATCATTTGCAGTCGGCAACGACCCAGGAAGGCATAGAGCGCTGCAATGATACAGGCGTGACCCGTGAAGTGCACACCAGCCAGGCCGTTCACACCAGCCAGGCCTTCAGCTAGCGCAATGCGCACGCAAGCCTGTGTTCATGGTCCGGTGTATGCTTTCTGGGCTTCCATGCAGGCACGGGGTGGCCGTCCTTCTACGCTCCTATCGACCCCGAGCACATCGTGGAGGTGACAGACACGTCCATCCCTTACATGCCGCGAGTGGAGGTGTTGGACGCACGCACGGGGGCTCACCTGGGCCACGTCTTCAATGACGGTGCGTTCCTGCGCTGCACAATACATGCCATGGCACCTCTACATGCCATAAAATGCTGCTGCCTGTGTTGCGCAAGTGCTCAACCAAATGTGATGTCGGTACCTTCACGGATGCACCACAACGCTCCGGGCTGATATGCGTTATCGTGTGATCACCATGCTGCTGTGCAGTGTGCACCTCGAACTTCAACATGTGGTATGTGCCCTGCCACAACAAACTGTGCTGTACACTTGCCACCCGTAAATCAACCTGTTGCTGTTTGTCACAGCTGGATTGCATCCTTGCCTGTGTGCATTCCACTTCCTGGAATCAGGCCCCCGACCCACCGGCAAGCGGTACTGCATCAACGCAGCTGCTCTCAAGTTCATACCGGAGGGCGAGCCGCTGCCGGCTGAATCAAAGCCCACGACTGCTGCGCAGTAGTTGGCGTGCGTGAAGGCCGCCATGCCCGCCTGAAATCATCAGGATTGCATTCGATGCATGCGCTGGTGTTGGCATGCACACATTGTGCTAGGGTAGACAAGCTTCGTAGGTGTGATTGGGCTTGCAAGTCATACATAATTGATAATTGATGTGCAGCACTGCAGCGTTCAAGGCTTTACGCATCATGCGAGCGCCACTGGGCAGGCACATGGCATGTTCCCGTGGTGCAGGCGATGCCGCTGAGCTGTGTGCTGCATGACCCACGAATCTGTGCGGCCGGATTATGCACCGTGGTCCCTTGGGGGGAGGGGGTTGGTGCTGCTGCCATGACAGGCAGTGGTCGGGGGGCGTACGCTTCTGGCTCACCAATTTGAGGCGGCGAAATCAACCAAACACAGTTGACTGTAATGTGCACTGCTTGTCTGAAACACGGTAAGGCACTCCCTTAGCCATACGTAACGCCTGAGTGAGTGTAAGCAGGGTCCCGTGTCTCGTGAGCGTGATTTTGGCCATACCCACGGCATGTGTCCTGACACAAGATAATGTACGTGTGTGTCGGCGTGTGGAGTGAAAGCATCAACAGGTCATCCTGTGCCGAGCTGTGATTTTGATATGAGCAGTTTCTGCGTCTGTGAGTGTGCAAGTACAGTGTATGCCAGTATGCGCAAGTCTTAGCTCAAGCGGTGGAACTCAATTGCAGGATAACAAGCATGCTTCGAAACCCGCACCACCAGTGCACGATGACGATGTTGGAGCAGTCAGCCAGTCACTGCCACCTCTCCTACGCATCGGTGTACCATCACATGCCAGGACACAATCACGAGGACCACCCCCACACGTGCCAACCTCACCATACGAATTGGGAAAACACTGGCAACGCATGCAGCCCAGATGCCGCTGCCTCCTTCCGCCTCTCCTGAACGCTGGGCATGCCCCTACAACTCATTACATGCGCGTGGACCACACTGACCCTCGAGTCCCACACATCATGGGTTCGCTGGGCTGCAGCTTTCAATTTGCACGTCACTACGTGAGCCTAACTGCCAAGCGCACCCAAGCGCTCCAGGCACCTTGAAGGACCAAGGAAAACGGCCAGTTAGATCCGCATAGATGCGCACACGTGCCGATGTGCGCGCGTCGTGTGCACACGCTTCTGAGTTAGCAGGCTAACCGTGCAAGCCAACGCCTATGGCTTCTGAGTTAGCAGGCTAACCGTGCAAGCCAACGCCTATGTCAATGACGGGCCTGCGGAGCGTGTTGCACGGATTGGCGGGATGGAATTTGGGATGCCCAACTTACGCTGCGCAAGCTGAACAGAGCTGACTTTAGTAATGAGCCCCGCCGCCTGGATGGGTGTGTTACCTGCTGACGGTGATATTGTTAAGACGCTTTATAGAGAATCGATCGGCATCAACTTGACCCACCCCCCTGGAGCTCTACCGAATTTCGCGCCCATGGTCGCCCCTGTGCGCGCTCTTGCGGCCGCTTCGCCTGGGTATCGTAGTAGCGAACCTGATGCGCCGAGGCCGCGCTTCGGCGCGCGCGGCGGCCACGCCAATGCGCGGTAATGCGGGCCCCAATCCCGGGCAAATTCGCTCGTCCCACGCGCGAATTGCCCTCAAACGGCGAAGTGCTTTGTGCTCCTGCCAAGA
>BDDA01000436.1:76766-95655 GCA_001662385.1 Chlamydomonas asymmetrica | reverse complement strand
CTTTCACACCCTCTTTCACACCCTCCCCCCTTCCCTCCCCCCCCCGCCCCACCCTGCAGCGTCAAGTTCACGCACCAGGGCCTCATCACGGTGTCGGCCACGGTGCTGCGCAGCGGGAACAAGGTAGAGGTGAGCGTCAGCGACACCGGCATCGGCATCCCCGAGGACAAGTTCGACCAGATCTTCCAGCCCTTCGAGCAGGTGCGGTACGGGTCGCGGCACAGATGGCGGTATGGATTGCGGTACATTCCAAACCAGCACAGCGTGTTGCATTCAATTCCGCTGGGCATGCAGCACACAATGCCCGCCCCGTGCATGATGCCACGGCGCGTGCTAAAGCTATGTTCCCGTGGGGCCATGCAGTGTGCAGGTGCGTATACCGTAGACGTAGGCGGGTGCACCTGACAAGGGCATCTGGTCCCCATCTCAGGGGAGCATGGGCTGTTTGGGCGACACGCTCCTGATGTAACATACCATAACGTAACGCAACATCTTACCGTAGACGGAGGCGACTGCGCCTGACGGGGGCGCGCACGGTGTGCGCATGTGCGTGCATGCAGGCGGACATGCAAGCGCAACTGACAAGGACGTGTGTGCAATGTGCATGGGCGTGCGCGTGCAGGTGGACATGAGCGTTACGCGCAAGTACGGCGGTACGGGCCTGGGGCTGAGCCTGGTGAAGCAGCTGGTGGAGGCGCACGGCGGAGAGGTGTGGGTCACCTCCACTGAGGGCCAGGGCACCACCTTCTTCTTCACCCTCAAGGTGCGGGGGTCGGGACACCACTCATCCTGTCAATGCTATAGCGCAGCTAGGTGTCCACCTGCATGGCGACTGGGCTCTGCTGGTTGCGTGCGTTGGCGGTAGAGCCGGCGCGCGCTGTGTGCTCGGGGCTGTTTTGGGGGGGCGTTAGGGGTTTTAGCCCGACCTGGTCGGTGCGCAACCGGGTGTACATGTCAATTGACCCCAAGCCCTAGCATCCAAACTGCAGCCGGAAGCCGATCTGTGGGTCAGGGTTTTGACGATCTGTTGCTCTCGCCTGCGCGTGTGCTTGCATCATCATTATTTGACTCTTTACCGTTATTATGTTTTGTGTGTCGTGCGGCCGTGGCGTTGTTGCGCCGCTGCAGGTGCACCCGGACCCCATCGGCGAACCCCATGACACCGGCAGCAAAGACGGCGACTGCGCAAACGACCTTGACCAAGCCGCGGGCCGCCGCCGAAGCAGCAGCGGCAGCGGCGGCCCGCACCTCCGCGGCCGGCGCGCCAGCGCCAGCAGCGCGGGCAGCGCCTCGGCTGCGGCGGCGGCGGCCAAGGCGCGGCGCATGCCGTCGCGGCGGGACTCCTTCCTGAGCCCCCTCGGCAGCGGCCTGATCAAGGCGGTGTCCGGCACGGCCGCAGGTAAAAATATTTTGATTTGTAATTGGCAGGGCTGCTGGCGTTGCGCTCAGCCTCAACGCTGACGGGGATCAGCTGCCGTGCCGCGTCATTGCACCGTTATATCAAGCACGTGCTCACGGGCGCATTGGGAAGCACCGGCCACCTTCGCAGTATCAGTACGTGTGCGTGTATGGTTTTTATGCACGCGACACAACATAGTTACATAGCATATGCCGTATGTGCAGTTGTACGTAGGGGTTGGGGTCTTCAGTTGAGGATGTAGATTTTAGAGACCAGGGAAGCCAGCTTGCGCGTTTGCCCCACATGGCATGTCTGCCGTTCGTGACCGCAGGCCTCTCAGCGCTCGCCCACGCGGTGTCCTGCGCAGCGGCGGCGGCGGAGTACGCGGGCAGCATCGCCAGCAGCAGCCACCACGGCAGCCTCAGCGGCTTGAACGTCAGCCCCGCTCCTCCCAAGCACGCCCACGCGTCGGCCGCGCCTGTGGTGCCTGGCGAAGCCGCGCCGGGTGATCACCTCTTAAGCGGGCAGGGCGTGGGCAAGGCGGCGAGCGTCTGCCACCCGGGCTACTCCAGCTTCTCCGACCCGCCGCCGCAGCAGCATCAGAGGCAAAATGCTCCAAGCCCCCTTGCTGCTGCGGGAGACGGCGGCGGCGATGCCGATGGCAATGGGCCGCCGGGGGCGGCTGCGCAGCTAGCGCGCGGCGGTGCGGCCGGGTCCAGCCGTGCCACTCCTCGCGCCGCCGGCGGGGCGGCTACCTGGGGCGGCTTCGGCAGCAGCAGCGGGGGGGGCATCGGCGGCGACGGCGTCGTGGCGCTGGCGGAGGCCGGCGGCGGCGCGGGCGGCAGCGGCGGGCTGAGCGGGAGCGCAGTGAGCGTGCGCAGCATGGCGGCGAAGCTCAACGCGCGGACCGCGCACCTACATGTCCCGGCGCGCAGCCACTCCCACACCGATCTCAGCCAGGCAAGTGGCGTAACACATGATTGGCAGACGAACCGGGTGTTGTCGTGTACGGTGTACCGCACACACACCTTGCTTGCCCTGAGTGGTTTAGCACCCACCTAATTGCAGTCCTGGAAATCGAGCCCAAACCATGTTCTTTTGGTTGGGTGCACCGTGTGTTGTCTCCGCCTGAAATCCCATGGCCAGGGCTCTGCATGACGTGTACGTTCCGATTCGCCTGGCATGGGCCGACCTGCGTACGCCCGTGCTTGCTTGGCCCTTGTGGTCGCTGAGGCACTCTCAGCGTGGGCTGCCACTGCTCCCAGGCGGCTTGCTTGCGGTGTGCATTTGCGCATGACTGCGTGTGTTAGGGTTATTTGCTATGTTATGTTATGTTACATCAGGAGCGTGTTGGCCACACGGCCCATGCTCCCCCCAGCGTTATTTGCTTCCCGAGGGACCGTGCGCTGTGCTTCCCGTGTGGCCGTGCAGCGTGCAATTGCGTTACTGCGCGTGTGGCTGCTTGTGGTTTTGCTACCCCCGCTCTACGTGCGTGTGCTTGCAGTCCCGCCAGCAGGCTCAGGTGATGAGCCGGCTGCAGAAGGAGCTGCAGGCCGCCAACGGGCTGGTGGCGGCGCTGAAGGCGGAGCTGGCGCACACGCGCAAGCAGGTACGGAGATGTACGGTATTAAAACCCGCATGCATAGCTTGGTGAACCTCTTCTGCCCGCCTGGTCCCCATCTGGGGGAGCATGGGCTGTTTGGCCAACACGCTCCTGATGTAACGTAACATAACAACATTAAACCCCGCACACGCGCCAATCGCACATCATTACACTGGCCGACACGCGCAAGCAGGGATGGACTTCACTTAGCCCCGCACACGCGCCAATCGCATATTGCTATACTTCTAGGTACAGGATACGCAAGCGCAAGCAGGTACGGAGATGTATTGACCTCGGCGCATGCGCCAATCGCATATTGCTATACGGTATGTTTGCATGGCACACGGTTCGGCCTCGGCTAAAAAGCTCCAACTTTAAAGCTCTGCGCGTGCACGCGTTCAGTGCTGGCTTGTTGTTGCTTGACTCCTGACTCTGGGAGCGGTACAAGGCCTCATGTAGAGCGTAGACATCGGTCTCCGGCTCGGCTGGAATGCTCCAAGCGTGAGACGGTTCTAAGACCTAACATCTCAAACGCCCATCCATGTCATCCAGCACACAAGATTGCGCATGCCCACACGCCTGTGGCGGCCTGTGATGAGTTCTTGACGGTGGTTGCGTGCGAGTGGTGCGTGCGGCGCCCTCCCCCGGCGTGCAGCTGGCGCTGGCTAAGCAGGAGCTGCAGGAGCGGCTGCAGAGAGGGGACGAGGAGGCAGCGCGCCAGGCCAGGTGGGGGGCTGCGCTGCGCGCACACGGTAGCAAACAAGGCAATCCTGCTGCCCTTGCTTGTCAGCTGCTTGTTCGGTCGCCGATTGTGCGCTTGTGCCCCCGCACTCTCTCTCACTCGTCTACGCAAACCCCAAACCCTTACACCCCTGAACCCGAAACCACTGCACCACTGCACTATTGCACCAGCTCCCCCCGCGGCCCTGATCCACTAGACTCTAAACTCTTGAAACCTCTGTCCACGCACGCGCGCACGCAACCTGCGCACAGCGCCGTCCATGCGGCAGAGGCGCTGCAGCAGGCGGCGGACGCCGCGGCGCAGGCGCAGCGCGCGGCAGCGACGGCGGTAGCGGCAGCAGCAGAGCGCGACGCGCTGCACGCGGCGCAGCTGGCGCGAGCCGAGGCGGAAAAGGTAAGAGACTGAGAGAGATTCTTGGTGGTCACAATCGTCGGGATTCCGACTTCAGTCAGCGGGCCCTGTAGCATGGGCATGATCTCCAGCATTGGTGGTTTGATTCTGTGGTGTGGTGATGGTTGACGGTTGATGTTTTCGGGGGCCCCACTCAAGTCCTGTGTGTAGGGGACGGCGTGAGGCTTGATGGGGAGGCTTGATGGGGGAGGAGGGGGATGACTAATGGCAGGATGGGGGATGGGGGATGGGGACGGCGTGAGGATTGATGGGGGAGGAGGGGGGAGGCTGCAACACGCCAGGCAGTACAGCGTTGTTGTTGCCACCGTCGATTCCCCGCAATACCTGTTCAGGCAGCATACAGATCCTTCCGGCGGCTGTCTGATCAGTAGTGATCACCCCTGATTATGGGTCCTGATCGGTCCTGGGTGGGTGTCAACTGTCAACAGCATAACCGCATAAGGGGTACCCGTGTGCACACACGTGCGCGCACATGTCCGCAGGTGTCCGTTGAGCGGCGGCTGGCGGATGCAGAGGCGCTGCGTGGTCAGCTGCAGGAGGAGCTCACGCGCTTGGCCACTGAGGCGGCAGCGCTGCAGGTGCGGTGCGGGTGCAGGGAGGGCAGGATGGTGGTGTGGTGCAAAGAATGACAGGCATGAATGCCCGTGTGTGTCGGCAGCAAGCGGCGGTGTGGCGCTCGCCACAGCTGTGCAACAGCCATAGTACAACAGCCGTAGTACCGTGATGCGGCAGGAGCAGCAACGACAGGACGGGGTCACTACAGAGGTCGCAAGTCGATGCACGCACTTGCACATCCACGCGTCCATCTATGCATGCACGCATCCTACCAAATGTCTACGTACGACCGCGATTCAGGGTTTCAGGTGTTGAGGGTGTACAAATGTCTACACATGCATGATACTGTGACACATGCATGATACTGTGACACATGCATATGATACTGTGACACATGCATATGATACTGTGACACATCCTACCAAATGTCTACACATCGTTGCCAGCTCGCTCTTGCAGTGCATGCGGTGATCACCTTTGTCAGGTGCAGTTTGAATGTCTGACGGTACGGAGCGCTGGCGCGTGTTGCCACCGGTTCTTTTCGCTCCCATCAGGCGCGCGTCGTGAAGCTGGAGGCACAAGTCCTCTCAGCGGAGGCCACCACCAAGATCGGCGCCGGCGCAGCGCTTGCCGCGCCCCACGCCGCTGCCTCGCCCCGCCCCTCAGCCCGCCCGTCCCTTAGCGGGCTTGCGAATCATGGTGACGGCGGTGGCGCTGCGAGCGCGGCGGGACGGTTTGAGCAAGGGGGGAGCGGAGGGGGCAGAGCAGGCAGCGGCAGCGGTGGTGGTGGTGGGGGCTCCATGGCGGCGCATGCGTCGGCGCCGTCATTGTCGCACGCTGCATTGATGAGTGAGCGGGGGCAGCTGGCGGCAGAGGTGGTCGCGCTGAAGGCGGCGCTGCATGACACACTGGCGCACGTGAAGCAGCAGCAGCGGCAGCTGGAGCGGCAGGTAAGGGCGCGGGTGAGAGCGAGGGAGAGAGGGGGAGGGAGAGGGGAGGGAGAACAGAGAGAGAGAGGAAGTGATTCCGTTATCCACACCACATGTAGCCACAAGGCTCAGATGATCCGGCATGGTGAACCAAAGGGGGAGAGAGGGTTAGAGGGAAAGGGATGACATCATCCAGATCAGTATGGCCAGAGGCCCAGAGCCGGGAAAGGCGGAGGAGACTGGGGAGAACTGAGGAGAATTGGAGAAGCAACGAAATTTGCAAAAGCGCTGCTAGCGTCTGACCTACGGACACTTGGGCCGTGTGCAGTGCAATCAGCACGCATGCTGGTATATGATGCTGGTATAGATGGAAGGCATGTTCAGTCCGTGTCTTGCGCTACATGAGGCCTCAGTACTGTACCAGTCTTTGTATGTATGCACTCAACGCAGGCTGGGCGCGATGAAACGGACAACAGCGCTGCCCGAGCTGTTCGGGGAGGAAGCCCGGATGCGGTCCCAGGAAGAGGCCTGTCTCCCAGCCCGCCGCCGCCGCACTTCACCGGCAGTACTGGCAAGGGCGGCGGCGGCGGCGGTGCTGCCGCAACGGCAGCGGCAGCGGGGGGAGTGCGCAATGACAGAGGTGGCGGTGGCGGCGGCGTGCAGCCGCTGGTGACACAGCACAGCCCCGTGACAGCACAACGCAGCGCCTCCATCAGAAGCAGGGGGGCCGGGGGCGGCGCAGACGCGGATGGCGGCGCCGCGTTGGCGTTGGCGGTGCTGCCTGTCGGCAGCGGCGGCGCGCTCGTGGGACACGGTGGCGGTGGCGGTGGCGGCGGTGGTGTCATGAGCGCCATGCACTGCCTGCTTGAGGATCTGGGTCTGCGCCACCTGGCCGCGAGGTGAGCGTGCGTGTGGGCGTGCTCTGGGGTGAAGCGCCGCCAGCGACGCAGCGCGGCGTGACGGCAGCGCACCAGCAGCGCTGTTGCCGCACAAGTCGAGCGCACCAAGGCCTGAATGAAGCCTGAATGCAGGCTAGGATGAAAACGTTATGAAGCTTGGAGCTAAAGAAAAGCTTGCGAGCGTTTCGGGACTGCGTTTAGCATGTGATTAATCGCAGTTTGGGATGTGTTGTGCGCATTCAAGGTTCCACTAACCCACTGTGCATGCATCCCTGCCAGGGCCGCCAGCACCAGGGCAGGCGACCGCATAACTGTAAATTGCTCAAAGGGCGCGGGGCGGCTTCCTCAAACCCAAAGTGGCCGGACGTAGGACTATATGAGTTACCAGGCTACCAGGCCGGTGCTCAGTGCCGGGCGTGTAGCTTTGCGCAATTATCTTTGGCCGGAAATGGTTGGATTCCGCTGCCGCTGGTGTTGCCGCTGCTGGTGTTGCTGCAGGTTTGACGCCGAGGAGATCACGCCGGAGCTGCTGCCTTACCTGGATGACCACACGCTCCGGAACCTGGGCGTGAGCAGCATCGGCGCGCGCGCACGGCTCAAAGCAGCGCTGGCGGCGCTATCTGGCGGCGCGCATGCCCAGCAGCAGCAGCAGCAGCAACAGCAGCAGCAGGAGCAGCGCCCGTACCAGCACCCGCCAGCATGGTCGGCGTCTCAATCTGACCGAGGCGATGGGCTCGGAGCCATGGGAGGAAACGGCAATGGTGGGTTCGGTGCTGGTCCCAGAGGCAGCTTGCAAGGGTTTGGAGGCGCGATGTCCGGCAGCTGGCAATTGTCCTGATCCGACCCACCGGCAATACTTACCATATCGCAGAGACGGTTGGTGAGCCCATGCAGAGACATCTTCAGTCTGTCCTGGCAGCCACCACCACCATTGATGTGTGTGAACGATTCGCGCATAGACTTTGGCGCCGCCTGTGGAGTGCACTGCGGGCGGCGCAACGGCTCGCCACCCCGACCCACGTGATTGGACTCACCCAATCGCATCTCTCCCTGCTCCCTCCCACTGACCATGAATCAGTTGTGTGGCGAATGGTGCCTGGCAATCCTCTTGGTGCCATCTCAATCAAAAGCACTGCGTGATTGTGGAATACGGTGCGTACGACCTGCTAATCCCCCTTTGTGTGCCACGTCGCGTGAAAATCGACAGGGAATGTGTTGCAGGGAATGAGCTGCGGGTGTGTGCTGTTCACAACGCTTTGATTCCACGTGCCTGTAGTTCATGGCTGATTAACGTTCCATGCAAGACAGTGCCACACGAAAGGTGCGGCGGCGCTGTGCGGCAATCAAACGATGCGTGCAAGTGCTGGCGTGCACAACACGCGTGGGCTTCTGCAGCATGCGGGACGGCTCTGCGCAATGCGGAGCAAGGAGGAGTCTAACGTACTTGCCAGCACCGGATTGAGGAATGAAAACGAATGGCTGCTGACGACTGCCGGGATTCTGGTTGCGCCTTTGCGCAACCACACGCACGTGATAACAATATCGCCACGGCACACGCATGCAAACGAGGCAACTGGCTGTTATGTGCACACGGTGCACAAGGACGGCGGTTTTCTGCGAAATGTCGTGTGGAATTGTGCTACTGGTAAATGGTAACAAACTAATAATGCGTACGGGCTGGCTATCTGGCTGCGCTCTTTTCACCCACCCGGCGGTCACCGTCTGCGCCTGCCCCTTCTTGGCTTGCACTGATGGATAGCCCGTATTAGCACAACCTTTGCCCGCACCTTTGCTGTCATGTTTACACTCCCTCACAGCAGCTTCCACGCGGTGTCCTCAATAAGCAACGGTGTTCTTGCTGCATCCCATTCCCGCCCGCTCACAACGCCCCTGACGGTGTGCAGCACGTAATGGATTTCACGCAGAACGTCCTTTCCTGGCAGTAGAGTTGCACCAAATCGATGGTATTGGATGGTACTGGATGGTATTGGCTGATTGTATGGCGGTGGTTGACCTGCCGAGCGCAATACAAGGGCAGAAGGGCTCATTGAATGACTGAGTATATGCACATTTGCACTAGAGCACATTGTATCGTATGAGCCTGTGAATGCGGCACCAAATTTGGTACCGTTGCAGTACCGTATTAGGTGCTTCGCTACTTGTACCGCACCGTATTACGTACCGCAACGTGATGGCCCGATGGACGCGCTTGGAGATGCGTCGTCGCCACTGACAAGCATGCAGGAGTCAATGGGCGGCATGATGGCGCAACAGGCAGCTTCATGTCTGACCGGTCAAGGCAGTACTCAACGGTATTGCCACAACGGACTATGATGGGATTGGCCCTCCCATGACGGTATTGCTGCGCCGCTGTATGGCGCCATGCTTGCAGGGCGACGCCCCTTGTTCACGGCCACAGCCTTCCCGTATGGCATTGCCCCCCCACCAACAACAACTCACGCGTCTGTGCGCCCTCAACAGGTTTTCAAATTAAGTTTAACATTTCCCCCTGTGTGGGGATCGTAGCCTTAATACACCCAGGGCTCCTGCCCAGACATGGAATGCTGCACGCCTTGCGCCTGGCACTATTTTGCCTTGCCAGTTCGTAAGTCAGCAGTGCGCATTCCTTACCACACTGATGCCGCGCTGCTGTTCGCCGCATGCATTCCGCCGCATGCTTGCATTGCACGTGCGTCTGTGCGCACGGCCTGCAAGCATCGGCTTGTGCATGCGTTGCGCGCAACCGCACGACGCATCCAGCGTGTTGTGTGGCCGGGCGGTGTCTCTTCTGTGTGAGCCCTCCGCGCCTCAGCTGCTTTTGAACGTGCCTGTCCCTCAACACCTTGATTGCTGGTTTGCCGTACAACCGCTGCTGATTTGTACACAGCAGACATCCGGGTCCATGGTCTACGCACACCGTGCTGAATAACGTGCATGCATTGCGCGGGCTGCTCCTGATGCGCTCGTGGCTGATGCGCATGCATTGATAGTTGTGGTTCCCCATGATCGCCAAGCTGATTGCAGGTGGCTGTCGGCACCCTTTGTCCCGGCTACGATGCCTGCCTGCTTGCGCTTACCGTATTAGCAGCGTATTCCTGTTGCGGCGAGCCGATGGATGGTGGGGTGGGTGGCAGTCGCAGTCAATGTGGCCCCCTCACGGACCCCCTAGGTCTGCTGGCCTTGCACCTTGACACGCACTGAGCTACTCACTGACAGGTCTTGGTGGAATCTAGCTCAGGATGAGCTGATGCAGTTGATTACGGTATTATGAGGGGACACTGGCTTGGCCGTTTGGACACTGGCACTGTGGCTACACCCGCATGGTTATTGATTTGATTTGCAACTTTCGCAACGTGGCGTGGGTTTGTCGTGGAGACGTGGACACGATCAGAGCAGCGACCGTGCAATGCTGAGTGCTGCCAGTATTCGGAGCTCGGCTTCGTCCCTTGTCGCCATGACGTTCGCGTGGATTTGCGCCTTTCAAGCAGGAGTGATGCCGGTGGTCATGCATGATGCATGTCTGCATGTTCTGGTCTGAGCCTCTGGCTATACTGGTCCGGGTGATGTGATCTCTCTCTCTCATATCTGCGTGTGCGCATGTATAGTGAGCTGTCGACCACTCGGCTGCTAGAAGAAGCGTGCAGCCCTGAACTAGGACCATGTAATACGCTGAGCAATGGGCACCCATCACCAAGGGACGCGTTGCTGACCAGCACGCTGCGTCCTGAACCACGCATGGGGGGTGGCAGCTGTTCCGCTGTTCGAGTGGGCATCCCATGCGGCAGCAGCATTCCTGGAGTCCAGCCCAAGGTCAGCTAACTCCAGGGGTGTGTGATACACTGACCATACGCTGGGTGGGACTCGGATGTCCAACACTGAGCCTGCTTGCTCTTTCCATGCGCTAGGTTGAAGCACCTGGTTTTTTTAGTCTGTAGCCTCATAGTCACCGTGTGCGGGAGCGGGGGCCGTTTTGCGGACATTGCTTTTGGTGTACCCTCATGCCCATAACAATGCAGATAACAATGCCAGTATTTACAAAACGCTACTATGCGGCATTGGGCATCCCCAGGTGCACCGCACACACGGCCACCACACACGTGCAACAGAACTACATCGAATCCAGTCAATGCACCACTCACGAGGCCAAGGCCGGCAAGCACCCTCAGCGCGGCCTGCACAGCGTTATTGAGTTATTATACAACTTACAAGGGATATGGCTCACACACAGCTGGGTTCGTAACCCGGTGTTGGAAATAGAAACACCAGCAGGGCAGGTATTAGGCTATTAGCAGGTCCGGCGTGGCATCTTGTCGCTGGCCACAGCATCGTGCAAATCCCAACGCGGACGCACACATACAGGACCAGCCGTGCAACCCTCACCGCCACAGGAAGCGGTTGGCAAGTGCAACGCACCGTTAGGTCACTGAGCACTGGCAGCTCGCAACTACTGACATTTTCAGCGCCACCCAAGCCTGCAGTGAAGCGCAGTGCCATGGGAGCAGCGCGCGTTGCTGTAGCCGCTGCAAGCGCAACCACCGCCTGCTGCACGCAATCGCCGCACGGTCAATCAAACGAGTCCGTCATGCTCACGAGCTCGCGCGCTCGGCTGGCTATCGCTCCATCCTATTAGTTGCTGCCGCCTCCGCCGTCGCCGCCTCCGCCGCCTGAGCGGGGCAGGTAGGGCTCCAGAGCCTTGGCCAGGTTCTTGAGCGAGCGCGTCTGCACGTAGACGGACCCGGGGCCCACGAACTTGGCCACCAGGCCCTCCCCTGGAGCACGCACACACAAGCATGCACAAACACACACACTGATTGCCATCCGTCAGGTGCAGTACCTTCACGGGAATCCACACTACATGGCCCCACAAGAGCAAACACCAGCACTGGTAACACACACTGGACGGCAGCAGGCGCACAATCACACGCAACGAGCCACCCAGGCACACCAACTACCCAGTGAGCGAGACAGCAACTCGTCTCCCCCCCCCCGAGTGCAAGCGCAGCTGCTGACCACCCGTCCCTGGAGTGCCGTCCCTGGAGTGCCACCCCTGGAGTGCGCTGAGCTCATTCTTGTAGAGACAGAGATTGCATCACCCAGACCAGTATAGCCAGAGGCACAGACCTGGGACCATGCGATCATTACAGTTATTCATTACATTCATCCACCTCACCTGACAGGAAGGACGTCATGAGGCTCTTGGACGCCTTTCCGATCGTCCACGCCATGCCCGCGGTCCACGCCACCAGGTAGCCGTTGTCGATCTTGCGCACCTCGCCGGCCTGCAGGTCGTAGCGCGTGATGGCGCCTGCGGGCACACAGGTGACAGGCGCGCACACACACACACACACACACATGGTGAAGAACAGCGGGAGAGAGAGGTGCATGTGATGGCGCCTGTGCACACAGATGAGAGGCACACACGCGCGCACGTGGGGAACAGAACAGCGCGAGGGAGGTGTGTGCATTTGCGTGTGTGTATACCAACTTAGGCACATGACGTGCTAGAGGGCCACAGAGACACAGCGCGACGCGTCAGCATCGTGCAGGGTTGTGTGCTGCGTCTGTTGTGTGATGCGTCTGTTGTGTGCTGAGGTTAGACAATAAGAGGTGGTTAAGCGAATCCGCCACTCGCCAGCAGCCGGTGAGACACAATACCAAACGAAGCAGTGTGCGCGTGTGTGTCCTGAGCCCCTCCCTACGCATGCATCGATTGCCATGGCTTGGACAAGTATCGCCAATCATGCCAGATGCGCGAGGATGCGCGTGGGCCGATGCCGAGGAGCGTTCGTAGGCTGGATGCGGGTTGATGCAGGCCGATGTGGGTCGCCGTGATGGGTACGGTATGTGGGTGGATGTGGGTCGATGTGGGCTACACCCAGTCTCACCGTATGAGTTGATGAGCAGGCGTCCTGCGCCGCTTGCCTCCAGTGTGAAGAAACCCTCACCGCCGCAGCAGCCCTGACAGACACACACGCACACAGGCATGCACGCGCACACGCGATCAGCTTCAGCTTCGGCACCGCTGGACCAGCAGAGATACTTGAACACACTTTCACTCACAGCCCGTGCTAACTACAACTTCCCCAACTCTCAACGATATCAGTACCAGCATATGATCCCTTCCAGGGTCCATCCTCATGCGCGCGGCGCACCCTCTCTCACCTGCGCAAAGCCGAGCATCTTGACGCCGATGTTGACGCTCTGGTCGCACGCCAGGAAGCCTCCCGGCTGTATCACCCAGCCCTGGCGGCCGTCCAGGTGCAGCATCACCACCTCGCCAGGCGTCGGCGGAGCGAGCAGCACGTCGCCGCGGTTGCCCGCGCCCGGCAGCAGCCTGCACGCACGCACACACACGCGCACAACACGCACAAGGTCTGCCCTCCGGGCCTCATTTTCTCATGGCCTGCCTGCTTGCACGCGCACACGCAACTGGTGCAAGACACACACACACACACACACTGGCCCCACAGAAAGCATACTGCATCGCCCAACGGGAAGTAAATTACTTGAACACACACTGGCAGACACCGCGTGCAGTGTCCACGCACGTTAAGCGCCTGCACAGGCTGCAAAGCATGGCTGCCACGGCTGGAATGCGGAGCGAGGCTGCCCTTAAGCAGGGTTTACGGTCTATGTGGCTGAGACTTACGCGTAGTGGGAGAAGAACATGGACGACCCCGCGCAGCAACAGCGCAGGCAGGAGGCTCCGAGACCGCCCTCCAGCTGGATGGTGAGGTCGACGTTCTCGCTGATTGTCACCATGGCGCCGCCCTGGGACTTGAGGCCTGCGGTACAGATCACAACGCAGGCAGTACGATGAAGGCGGTACGCTGCAGGCGACGCCAGGCAGGCTTGACAACGCAAGGTATTGCAACACAGTGCGTTTAGAGCTTGTAAGCCCCTGACGGTGGCAATTGAGGGTTGGTTGATTGGGAATTTGGTTGCAGCAGATGGACGCTTCAGGGCTGTTCGGAGCGTCATTGCGTGGGGGTGTATGTGTATCCCATACAACAATGACGCTCCGAACTCCATCGTCACACGCAACTGCAGGGGTGTTGCGTTCCACTATCAAGTGCACGAACCGATGCGTTCCAGGACCCGTTACCACGGGCAGAGGTAGATGCAGCTGCATGCATGCAGCCTGAAGGACGCAGTAGTGCCATGAATGACCCAGCTAGCGGGGGCAAATAGCGCTGACGAAAGGGAGCACAGCCGACAGGTGCAGTGGGATGGTGGGCCGGTTTGGGCACGGGAGAGCGCGGGTGGGAAGGGACAGCGCAGAGGGAGGTGAGTGGGGGACGGGTGATGGCAGTGCTGACCTGACAGAGTTGCCGGGAGCAGGCAACGCTAAGGCTGCCAGACTGCGACATGGCATGTGCGCCAAGCGTGCTCACTGCGTCAGCACGGTGCTCGCAAAAGTCTCACAAGAGTGCTGCCATGGGCTAGCCAACAACAGCACCACCCATGTCCACAAGCGTTCAGTACTTGAAAACATGGCCTTTCCGCATGGAAAGAAGGCTGGACAGAGAGCACAGTTCACCGGGTCCTGCATGAGCGACTCGAGCCAAGTTGGTTGAAGCGCGTAAACCAGAAGATGGAGCACTCCACCTCAAAGCTTGCCACCCAAGTTTTTGATCTGCTGCTGTGGGGGCTTAGCATAACGCCAAAACGGCAGCGTAGACAACTGGAGGCAGCTTGCATGGGTCGTCAGTTCGTCACGCTTGCCCCTATGTTACCGCATAGGGGGCCTTCTAACGTGAGTGTGGATGCTGTGCATGAAACAGGCAACAGGGTTTGCCCACCAAGACCAGTGGGCAGCCAGCTTTTCCAGGCAACCCCCATCTGAGCATCTTTGACTCAGAGTCAGAGCCTGCTTACAAGCAGCTCGTTTTGTTCACCCCTAAGCGTGCAAGGTGGCCTGCACACCAGCCAAAACTCTTGGGAGGCACGCTACAACAAGACAAGCCCTGGCATGTGCCTCTGCAGCCTTGGTAGCTGGCATGGCCCGGTGCAACCCCCTCCAGGGCTCCAGCACAAGAATGTGCGTCAGAACACCCTGACTCACCATCATTTGGCCCAACTGCAACCTCCACTGAAGCAAACGCGCCTGCATAATACAGAGCCGTGAGAGCATTGCAAAATTGCTTTTGCATAGCAGAACAGAGGGCAGGACAGGCAGTCAATGGAGGAGCAAGACTGAAGCAGTTGACTGGAAACCTCAAAGCCTCAAAACACCCTCCAGCAAGCGACCTTGTCATGCTCACCCAGGTGCTTCAACTGATACTTCCCACTAGGATCGAAGCTGGCAGCTGCAGCCTCCTGCGCGGCGGAACCGGCATAGGGCTGCGAAGAAACAACGGGGACTCCTCCTGCCATGACCAAAGGTTCTTTGAGGTTAGCGGGTGGTTCCATCGAAAATGCACCGCTCTGGCTCCTTTAACAGGACTGTGGTTCCAAGGCCAACCAACATCCTGTTCGAAAGTCGAAGCCTGGCGGATTGGCGGAACCTCACAGACCAGCGATGCGTCATCTCCTGGACCTGGTCCCCAGCTCCTAAACCAGGACTACAATGCAGATGCGGTACATCCTCCCAAGCTATTGCAGTGGGTGTCGCACACGGATGGTTCTTCACACACACCCCATCACATGCACCCCGCTACCGCGAGTCCTTGACCTGCTTTGGGTTTCGGGGTGGAGCAGCTGCATTTTAGCAAGCCTTGACGCCAAAGCCATCGTCGCAAGTGCTTGCCTTTTACACGTGTTGGGTGGCGACCTGCCACCCCTTACCCCTGCAGTAATACGCTCCGAGACCAGATGCATTCAGGGATGCATTTCCCTCGAGCAGTACATTGGCGCCGTCGCGCACATTGTGACCCTTATGCCACTGAAAGGCACAGCCCACGGCCCTGTTGGTGGCGTATATACACTCAGGCTCCTACCAGATCATGTCGCTGTTGCTGCCTTCAAGCACGTTGTTGTGTGGCCCACGTCGGACAGCGGACGTGCCCACAGGTTTGTCATACCGCAGTTGGTTATGCTTGCATGACCCCTTTCATCTGCTCCACCTGTGCAGTGCATGCTCTGTAATTTGCGCCGTTTGCACGCTTATTGCAGGACATCGTGCCTCTGCGGCAGCGTGCAGCGGCCGCTGCCTGGCGCAGCAGCAGCAGCGGCCCAGCTTGTTGACCTGGCGCTTGTCAGGGAGGTCGCAGCCAACGCATGTTGCCCATGCATCAGGGAGCGTTGACTGGTTCAGCTTTGAAAAGGCCAAGCCCGTGAGGCCACCCGGCGAGTGTGAGCGTAGCGAGCTTGTGCACGAGGAGTGCATCCTCTTCATCTTTCAGCTGGACCTGGACGCACAGCTGCAGCGTTGCTTGAACTACGAGGCATACGAAGCCGCACTGGAAATTCGGAAGAAGCGTGAACGCGTAAGCACTTTTTGGCGCAGGGGTGCAAATGAATCCAACGCTCAGAACCTTGCCCCTTGGCCTGTTTGGCAGCTTGATCACAAGGATGTTAGCGATATGTGCTGAAGGACCACTGTGGAAACACTCTTTGACACGCCCGATGTGTTTCCCTTGTTGTCGCTTGCGGCGCAGGTAGACGGAGCGCTGCAGCTCATGAAGCAGCGCAAAGTGGACAACTCGGGCTCGCCTATGGCGACGCTGTCAGCCAAGGACTTCGCCAGTGAGGGCCTGAAGCTGCGTATGGACCTTCAGCGAGCGGTTGAGGACGAGAGGTGGGGCGCAGCGTGTCGGCGTGGGCGCGCACTGATGCATGTGCGCATCGTGTGGTCGTGGCTCACAGACCTAAGGGCAGGCTGTGCTGCTGCTGCACGCAGGTATGAGGACGCTGCACGCATCAGCAACCTGGTCAAAGAGCTGGAGGTGGAATCCAAAAAGGTTCAGGTGGGTGACTGGCACCAACCGCCCTGCCGATGCACCTCCCACGAGTTTCACTCCTTTTGCGCAGACTTTCCTACACGCCACCTGCAGCAGGCATCACTGGCGATCCTAACGTGTACGCAATGCTGCTTTCGTGTGTTCATATTGCGTGGTGTACGACTGTATCGCTGTATGTGCCCGCCTGAACGCGCACACACGCGTGTGGGTGACCGGAGCAGGCGCTGATGGCTGAGTGGGGCACAAACCGGCCGCCGCAGCTGCGCCTGGGGCAGCGCGTGATGCACAGGACCTGGCAGTACCGCGGCATCGTGGTGGGGTGGGACAGCCAGTGCTGCGAGAGCGAGGACTGGACCAAGGCGGCGCACACCGAGGGGCTCAAGCGCGGCCTGTCGCAGCCCTTCTACCACGTACGTACCTGCGTACGTATGCACATGTAGCACACGTAGCCTCGGGTGGGGTAACACAAGCAAGCCTCCTCACGCATGGTCTGCAGTATGAATGCTTAGTACTGGATGCACAGTATGAATGCACTGTACTGAATGCGCTACGATGTTGGGAAGGACCAGCAACTGAATGTACTATGTGCATGAAATACGTGGGAATGAAGGACCAGTACTGAATGCATGGACCGCATGGGACTGCCACCATGGTAGGTGGCAATGCTCTGCTATTAATGATGCCAGAGGAGCAGCACAGTGCACCCTTGACATGCAGTGCATGGTGGTGGATTCCGCGGAAGCACCCCGGGTAGGATGGGAAGGTGGCAATACCAGAGCTGACATACACTGGTACATCAAACCTGACATCTGGCTTACCGTGTAGACGAGTTACCGTGTGGAGTTACCATGTAGAGAGAGCACCCCTCAAATGCTTGCTCATCGGCAACCATCACCGCCTGGCCCTTTTGCACTATGCAACATGCACTGTCCCGTACCCCAACGGCTTTGACAGTTGCGTTGCTGCCACCCTCACACTTTTTTCTGCTGTGTGGCCGCTGCTCCCGCCTGCCTGCCTGTCCGCCTCAACGCCACAACAGCTGCTGGTGGATGTACGGGATTGGCAGTACAACTCGTCGCACCCGCCTGTAGCGTACGTAGCAGAGGAGCTGCTGGATGCGCCTGAGCTGCAGGGAGGGGAGGGCGCCCCGTCAGCGTCCTCGTCAGCATCCTCGTCAGCGGCTGGCCCGACAGGGCGATCGTGGGTCCAGGTCCGTACCGCAATCAATTGCCGTACCTTATCAAGCCACCCGTGGACTGGCCTTTGATCGACAGTGATTGATTGCTTGCTGCATGGCCTCGCTGGCTGTTTAGGGCTGCTTTTTGAATGAAAACCCACCCCTTGCACCTGCTTGCATCTGCATATGCCTGCAAAAACAAATGCAGGTGCATGGCCCGGACCCCATGCAGCACCCCTACACCTACATCCTGTTCCTGGGCCAGGACGCGCGCGGCGACTACCTGCCATGCAGGTGCGGTACAGGGGGTGCGGTACGGGGGGATCGGTACAGGGGTTGCGATACCGGGGGTACGGTATGCACTCAGCGCCTGACACCGTGTGTTGTGTAGGGTATGCAGTCAAGGCGTAAGCACATAGATTTAGATTTAGATTTTTTTACACTTGGAGCTTTCTAACCGAGGCCAACACTCCCCTCTAGATAAGCACATAAGCAGATGTACTGTCTTGCCACTCAAGCGCTGTACCGGTGTGTCATTCTAGCGCTAGGATGACGCTCCGGTAGAGCGCCGGTATGCCGCCACATTGTTGTACAGTAATTGGCGCAACCCACAGCGGCAGCGCGGGCAGGCTCCCAGTCTCAGTGCTGCAGCAGCAGGCAGGGCAAGCACAGCAGCACGCCCGTATGAACGGCGTCATCGTCATCGTCAGCCGCATCACCAGCATCAGCAGCAGCATGTTCGGCTGCAGCGGCAGCAGTTTCATGTCGATACGCAAGTGGCGTTCGACCGTGTTAGCATCAGGCGCATCGCAGTGGCCTCAGCCAGCACTGCAGCACTGCAGCACTGCAGCACAGCAGCACTGCGGCGGTCACCCACATGACCAGTTGGGCGGGCCAACACAGCACCGAGTGCTGCATTGCCTGATTGCTGCGACTTAATTTGTCATGATTAATTGGTGCTTGCTGTGATCAATTGACTGTGCACGGACTGCTCACAGGCAGCTGCGTGACAAGTACAACGCAAAGCGGCGGGACGTCTACCCGCCAGGCCAGGACGGCACGCCCTCTGGCCGCGACGGCTCGGCGCCGCTGCCAGGCAGCGGCAGCGGCAGCGGTAGTGGCGGCAACGGTGACGGCGGCAAGCCGTGAGGGCGACGTGTCAGCCGTGCGCCCTCTTGACTCATGACAGGGATCCCGTTGGCGCCGCTCGCCCACATCCTCCGCGCTTTGCTTCTACCTGCTCCTCCCACAGTTGTGAAGTTGGTGTCGCGC
>BDDA01000436.1:65164-75843 GCA_001662385.1 Chlamydomonas asymmetrica | reverse complement strand
CATTAAATCACTCCTCCTGGGGATGTGCACAATGGGGAGGCCCGGGGGTGGGGGGGAAGGGCAGCAGTGGGCCCACTGCACCCCGGCCGCACTAAATCTTGCGGAGCGCCGTTTCGGCTCGGCGTTAGGATGATCAAGGGGTCAGGCTTTAGGGTCAGGCCATAGACAAGTCACGAGTGCAAGGGTCTATCATCGAGGGTGTAGGTGAGCCTGCCGCTGTGAGCGCTACACCGGCTGGCAGGTGCAGTGTGCTGGGTGTGTGGGTGTGTGGGTGGGTTCATGAGTGCTGCTGCCGGGGGGCTGATACCATCAGCACGCCTTCACGCTGCAACAGACGTCTGGCGGGGGTTGGGGCCCCTGCATGCCGCTCCCCTATCCGTCCGTTGCGCACGTTCCCGCCCTTCGCCACCGCATCAGGCTGCCGTACAATGCAGCACGCACATTGCAAGGGCCGCTGCCGTGCTAGGGCTGGCGCTCATCAGTGACTCACTCAGGCAGGTGTGGGTGCCTGTGACGGTCCTCAGCGGCGGTCCTCAGCGCAGCGCAGCGTGGTGTTTGCCAGCCTCGCCGTCGCAACGCAATCTGTCTGTGGCCGTGCAGAATTGAGGATTTATACTGCACTTGACCGGTCCAAAGCTGATACTCTTGCCTGCGACCGCCATGCTCGCCTGCCTGTGGCTACTGATGGTGTGCGCGTATAGTGCAGCACAGCAGACACCAGCGTCTCTCCCGCCCCTGGTCTGCCCATAATGGCGGAGCCCGCTAGCACATCATGTGTGTGGCGCTCCACAAACCAACCGCCTGCCAACGTGCAAGCAGGTGGTGAAGCTTCGTTGCACCATTTGAGGCACATGCTACGCTGAATGTTGGATGCCGGTTAGGTAGTTGGCGGTAAGCCTTCATAGTAGGTTCATTGGTAGGCAAGTCGTTGCCGTTGCGAGTTGGGGTTGTGGCCTGGCTGGCATTACATACTGGCATGCAGTACAGTGCATCTTGCAGTACAGTGCATCTTGCAGTGCTTCGGTCCGTGCTTCCGAGTAGCGCATGTTAGTGTGTTTTCATCCTCCACTGCATACGTCGTTGTCGAGCCCATGCGTTGCTCGTAGTCGAGTACGCCGCTGCGCCTTGTTGCTTGCGGTTCCACCCTTCACTTGCCGTTTTCATTGGTTTCTCTCCAACCGCCTCCCGCCTTGTTGGCACTTCACCGCGGGCGGTGCATGGCCGTGACTCTTGACTCTTGACGTGTGTGGTCAAACCACAACTGTTTGCCATCACACCTTTGCATTGCTGCGGCGTTGAAAACAACCCCACAAGCATACGTATGCCATTCCAGTACGTACGGCCATGACAAAGAGTGAGGAGGAAGAGTGACCGGGTGGTTCGCAATCATGGGAACGCAGCAGCAGCGAGGCAAGCCACGAGCCAGCATCAAGCTGCATCGTGGTGCGCCCAGCTAGCCCAGCACAGCGTCAGCCGTGCACCGATGATGGCCAGCTAGCGGGCCAACCCAACCTGCTACTGCGAGGCACCCCTCAGTGGTCCATGTCCACCAGTGGTAAATCACGCCAGCGCGCCCAGCGAGTGTGTTTAGAGTTGTTTGGTTCCCGTGGGGCCATGCAGTGTGCTTTCCGTGGGGCCGTGCAGTATGTGTGCAGCATAGCTGTGCGCGCAACTGCGTGTTGCTACCAGCATCTTCTTGCGTATGCACCCCACGCACGCTTACGGTAGCGTCAACATGATACTGAAGATCGAAGCAAGTACCTACACGTAATCACTGCAAGCGCCCGATGCAGAGGTGGCATGAACGAAGCCCCCTCAACCACGCGAATTAAACAATAAATGCTGCTGACCGAAACTCGAAAGGACGCGTTTGCGTGACCAGATGTGGAATTGCGAATAACACGCTGGTGTCTGTCGCATGGGGTCTTCGACACCCAATTTGACCTCCGGAATGCAAAGTCATTGGGGTTTGAAGTGCTGCGTGTGAGCCAAATCATCCCTGCGCGGGTGCAACTCCAAGTCCAGATCGGCAGGGTTAGTGCTGAGCGCGTCGGTGGCAGTCGGTACCATCTAAACTTGTGTCATGTATGTACCCGCATGGACATCCAGATGAACATTCCAGATGGGAAATATCCTAAATATGGATGCAACCTGCTGTTTCTGGAGCCCCCAGTGTCAGCAGCATAAGTCGCACGTACATCTGTGTGTTCCCGCATGCAAGCATTATGCATTCATGCGCTGCGCAAACAAGGGCTTCATGGGTGCTTTAATCAGGCCTTAAAGTAGGCACGCAGGCCTGTTGTGGCCGTGCGTTGCATTGTCACAACTCACAAACCAGTTTAACGCATGGCCACAAACCAACGGCAACGTGCAAACTACGCCGCCTGGCGGCTTCACACGCACCGTGCTCCCCACACCATTCCGTCTGGGGTTGCCCGCACCTCACCACTTTGGTCACCGCCCGTCATGACCGTGCCTGTGTGCTGCTGATGGAGGGCCTCTTGGCTGGGCGTCCGGGTGGGTGCATCGTGTTCACTGACTGCGGTGCCGCCTTGCCTGCACCCCTCTGCCCCTCGCACCACTCTTTGCCCCCCGGGCCTCCTGCTGCATGCATGCCCTGCTCCCTCCCTCCCAGACATTATCTCCCGCTGCCCGCCTAAGCCGCCGGCGGTTGCCCCTTCCCTGTGGCTGGTGGAGTTTAAGTTCTGCTGCGATTACGCTCTGGGTGGCCAGCGCAGCGTGCCCTTGCCGCCGCTCAACACGTCGCCTTGGCTAGCTGCTCTCCTCCAGGGCCAGGGCTTTGTGGTGCGCCACGTCCCTCGTTTGTTGGCATCTACGCGTCCACCCTCCCGGTTATGGTCTCGCATCCACATGGGCCTGTCATCGCACCGACAAGCAACTGTGCTGCTGCCATCTGTTTGTCAAGCCGTTCGCTCCCCCACTTCTGCCTGTGCTGCTAAGCGCTTCATGGAGCACCAGCACGCTCTCGCCGCTGCTCATGTTGCATGATGACCCGGCCTGACTCTTGCCTTTGGTCTCTTGGTAGCATTGGATAGGTGGCAAGGCTGAAGGTGAACTGAGAAGCAACCCCAGACCAATGCTCCCGTGTACGGTGCATGCTTAGTCCCCGCGGCACCATCGAGAGCTTGTTGGCATGGCAAAGTGTTATGACAGGCGCAGCGGAGACATAGGGTCGAGAGCTCTGAGCGAACGTAGTCGGAGAAAGTATGAGTGTGGGGGCGACGAAACCTCCCGTGTAGGACAAATTCTATACGTCAACAAGGGCGAGTGTTAAAGCGAACACAGTTCCCAACATTACACACCGGTTTATACAAGGCACAATTGCCAGGATTTGTATGCAGTACAATGGCCAGGTTGCGATGCCTGGTCACAGCTCATTGCTTACAGCGCAATGGCAAAAGCCAGGCCAGCAAATGGATAGACCAGGTCAGCAATTGACATAGCCCAGTAGGCTGAAGGGACTTAGCCCAATTGGCTATGTGAGATTCACAAGAGAAGTGCTGCATTTCATGTGAGCAGTGTGCACTGCGCACCTACCTGCCCACCGGTGCACCATGCGCCTCAAGCCACTTATGATACTTCACTGTGCTTTACTCTGCAAGGGTCAAGGTTGGTGTACCAAACTCACTTCCTTATAGAAAGTGTCAACACACGCATACGTGAACGAACCTCAGCTCATGCAATGAACGATTTGGACTTGGACCAAAATTTGGGTTTGCTACAAAACGCAGACAAGAAAGTCAAAGCAGTAAGGGCAGAGCTGGAGGACTATCAGCGGTCTTCTCGTGAAAAGTTAATACAGCTCACTCGGGGTATACTCTCATTTTGGCAGGAGCGAAGGCTGATGGCGCTAGAGATTTTGGTATCCTGCTCAAGAAGTAGGGAGTGTTCTAGGCTTGTTTCACCCCGTGCTTTGATCCTTGTGTTGGGCCGTTCGTGCCCTTGCGAATTCCGTGACGGTTGCACAGCAGCACGATTCCAGCAGAGGCTCTTGATAAACGCTTATCCTGCTACCTGCATGCACTGTCCACGCAGGCTCCCAACACGAACTTGATCCCATTGCGGAGCAGACGTTACGAGACGTCATAAGTGAAATGGAAACTCTTGGGGAGACCCTTGGCGAAACCTACCAGAAGTTCAAAGAGATGCGGGCGCAGGGCAAACTCAAGCTGCTTGCCCAGTGCTTGCATGGCACGCTCCTGGCATCTCACTTCTTGGAGGATGCCAACACCAGTGAGCTTCTACACTTCCGAATCGTGCAACCCGCTGCTGTCATTACTGGCCTGCTGACTTGGCTTTGGCACTGTGCTGCAGGCTTGGACCAGCACCAACAGAGCAAGGAGACTGGCCTCAAGCAGCGGAACGTGCCCGCATCGTATTGCCCAGGTGCGTGCGCTGGGATCGTTTCAGTTGTCGCCTTGCAGTTTGCCAACACAGCGCGTCCCTAGGGTTGTGTCTGTGCCACCGCGTGTGCTGCAGACGTGTAACTGCGTCAGGCGTGCAACACATGCAAAGAACACAAGGCGTCATGTGTTAAATGAGATTTCGGGGTGGTACCTTGGCCTTCCCGGGGCCGATCGCCTGGTGCTCTGGTCATGCGCCCGGCTTCAGCCAGGTCAGGTTGGTGCAGGCTTGGTTGTGCCACATCTGTGCGAGCTGTTCGATGCGTCCTTCACCGGTGTTGCCGCATGACGACGCGCCCCGTGGCAGCCAGGCGATCAAACCCCACACGCCCCACCATCAGGCACGCATCAAGGCCAGTGGTCATTTTCACATTTCCATTATTGCTCCGGTGATGAGCCGCACAAGGCCACACGTGATGCAATACACCTGCACATGTACACGCAGTTCGTGCGCATGCATAGGTTAAGCGCAGAATCAATATGCTGCCCTCGAGCATGCATGCACATGGCGCACGCCGTGGTTCGCTGTGCACACCGGGGGTCGTGTGTGTTGTTGACGGTACCGTTGCGTTGGTGCGAGGAGCGTGCTCATACATGCGTACGTTAGAGACCGGCCCGTTGGGCACGTTAGACGCCTGCAGGCACACGAACCTGAACCCTAAACGCACCCACAGCCCTGAACCCTAAACCCTACTGGCCACGCACACGGAATCAAATGATGCACACGCCACCGATGCATCAGCATGCATGCGTCGGCCGCTGTCCATGCGGCCCCTTGTTTCACCCCACTCACGCTACGTCCTACCGTATCCTGACCCATGCGTGCGTGCTCGATGAGAGCGGAACGCGCTTGACGCAGAGACTAGGGCATCTTGATCACAGGACAGTTGATGAGTAGGGAACGCACGTGCGCCTTGTTACTAGAATATGCGCGTATTATCCTCGGAGCGTCCTCGTACTATCCTCGGAGTCCTTACTTCCCCAACCTGCGCGGTGTCCTTCCTACGCTACATGCTACCCAACTAAGCTCGGCCTAATAAGATGCCATTTTGGGATGCCGTGTTCCACGAACCGTCGTATTCCAAAGGGGGCGGCCGTCATATCGAAGCATAAAAAGCCAATCCTCTCACACCAAGTGTGGTACGGTGGTAGCCGTGTATATGGCATGTGCTTTGGCACACACTCCACACGCACATGCGTGCTTGTGTAAGAATGCTCGGCGCCCTTCCCGGGAGCCCTTCCTAGCGCAACACGCGGCTGCCAAGCTGGCCATTCATAAACCAACAAGCGCGCACCAGAACGTGTATCGGTGTATGCCGACGGCCGCTTTTCTGTCGCGCAGTGCAGCAGTGAGCGCCTGCGTGTGCCGTGCACGCTGCTGCCAATTCCGCTGCTGCCGACTCCGGTGCCAACTAACCATCCACACACAATGCACTCAAAAGGCTTGCCTCGCCTATCGTGCTTGCTGCCCGAACGTCGGTGCCCTCAGCATTCCTCCAGGCCGCTCCTCTACGCTTCAGCTTGTCAAACGCTGTTCGATCTGCCTGTGTGAGGCGCAGCGTGTGGTCTACAGACAATGTGCATGCTAGTAACTGTTCATTTTCGCCCCCACAACTTTCCAATATCGATGTAATTCATGCCTATTTTGCCCCTCAACCACCTGTATTTGAAATCGTGAGTCGGCACCACTGAGTACTCAACGTGTAACAACTCAGCAAGACCGTATCGGATCGAACCGAACCGAAGCGTACTGAACGTGCCATGAAACCCGTAAGCAGGCGTAGGAGCTGCGCGCCCATCAACAGCTGTAGGGCGCTGGCATTTAGATACGTGCGTGGCCAGCAGAAACATGTTCTCTCGCGAGTTAATGACGCTTTGAAGCTGGTGCATTTTGGGTCGCTGTACACGCGGTGCCTATCAGGTGGGTGGGTGTTCCTGATGGATGTAGCAGGAATTGAAGTGTGGGTTAGGCAGCCGCAACCGCGCATTACTGTGTTGCCGATGCCAGGTGCTCGCGAATTCGCCGGCTCGCAGCAGCGGTTGGGCATCGACATCCGCCCGAAATGACCCAAATCAGATTCGGCGACAAGCTAAGCCTGGTCAGCGGTGGGAGCCCCCGCCTCGACACCCGCAGACGCTGCATCGTCAACGTGCTGGCGACGTCAACACCCACCAACTAGCCTCAGTCATCATTGCGCCCTTGTCCGACACAGGCGCGAGCACGCGTACACCGCATCGCCACCGCATTGCTGCCGGCAGCGTGCGCTGCACTGTGGGTTGAGTGGTGCGGATTGCATGGCATAACGGTACTTTTACTGCACTGCAGCTGGTGCACAGCCTTATGAAGGCCAAGCATGGGAGTGCCGAGAAGCTTGGGAGAGGTCCCAGTGTCGGCCAGGAGCGTAACGGCTAGCACATCTATCCGTTGGGCAGCGCGACGCACCTGCTATGAGTGCTGGACGCTGTGGCCAAAGCCTGTCAGAGCGCCTGCTGGCGTGGATCATTTCACAGCGGCGATGAACAAACTGCTGGTACAGGGGCCTGGAGTTGAGTAGGCCAGGCGGGGGAGGTGCAGGCAGGAGCGGGCGGGAGGTGGATGCCAAGGTGCAATAATGGTTGCAGGCAGGGAGGTTGCACAACACCATGCAAGCTGATGCAGCGGTGTTACATGCAGGCTGCTGGACTGAGCACTAAAGCACCTCCGCACCTGCGTGGTCCCATGGCTGCCGTTGACAGTGTGCGGGGCTCTGAGCATTAACACCCAACTTGCAAGGGCGGATGGGGTCTGGGTGTGGGTAGTGGGTAGTGGGGATGCAGCAGCCGAACCCAGCAGCAGGCGCATGTGTGGCACACCGGTGCACCGTACGCCCCACACATCACCATGTGCCCCGCTGCTGACCCCGTAGTCCAGTAGTCCCGTACCCTGGTGCACGAACTGGCACTGACCGCTACCCAGCACACAACGCTGCACTGCCAGCATCATTGGTTCGTGACAAACGAGCGACCACCCATGGTGCAGACATCGTCCCTTCGTGCAACGTTTTGCGTGCCATATGCAGCGCTGGATGGCAGGTACGACCCAACACGCACGCGTCATCGCCACCATGTCAACATGCATGCCGCCGTGTTACGCATGCCCAAGCGCAAACCGAGGGCCGCTTCGGAAGCACTTGCAATGCGGTGCAGGCTTTGACCGAGGTCCCCTCTCTGGAGGTCATTGGCCTCTTCGTGGGACTGGCTGGTTAGCAATTATCACAACTGCCAACACCCAGTTGGTACTACCGCACTAAATTATGAGAAACCGGCAGCGAGATGAGCCACGAGCCACAAGCCAGCAACCAGCCAGTTCACAAGGTGAGTGCTGAGCGTGACTTGCCAACCAGCAGCGCACGTGTCAAGTGTCTACCCCAGAGACGCACCCTGCATCGTGTTGCATCCAACACAGCGGCTGCCATGCACCGATGATGGCCAGTGGGCCAACCACCCTGCTGCCCCTCAGGAGCCCCTCAGCAGTCCACAGTACAACGTCCCACGTGTGTGGGCAGCTGTGCGCCAACTGCGTGTTGCTACCAGCACAGAATTGCATGCGCAACCCACGCTCATGGTACCAACATAATGGTGAAGATTGAAGAAAATACCAACACATCATTACTAAGAGCCCAACAAAGAGGTGTCATGAAGCCCTCAACCAAGCGAATGAATGCTGCGGGCCGAAAGGACAAAAGACCACACGCCACGCGTACGCTTGCCAGGGGCGTACTTGCAAAACGCGCTGGTGGCAGTCGTTTTCATCCTGATGTTGCGAGTGCGCGCTAGTATCATCACCAGCCGTGGCATTCGTGCATCGAGTCTGCTGGGCCGCTGTGCCCCATGTCGGTGGCTGATATGAGGAATGGGAACAGCGGGTTCGTTGTAATGATACTACTACACTAGCGTCCAGCCTGGCGGTGCCATCGATGACCCGGCACAGCGCCATAGTGCCCGTTGTAGCCTGTATAGTAGCCTATAGTAGCCTGTTGTGGGCTGTTGGCTGGTTATGCCAAGGCACCGGCAGCAGCGGGCAGGTCCTACAAAACAACAGGCAACCCTTTGCAGTGGGGAAACGGTCCGGTTTCGCATGTGTGCAATCAGTGCCTACGTGGGTTTTAGGCACGCGCAAACGCGCCTGTCAGAGGCTACAACTCATAATCAACCGAGTGCGCACAAGCAGCTCCGCAACGCCCTTGCCCACACGGATTGACGGCTTGCACATGATCGAAGACAGGACCGAAGGGCCAGCAGCAGGTACTGGCACGACTTGCTGCTGCTGCTGCATGGCTCGAGCTACGGAGGGCGCAGTGCGCGCAAGCGGTCTTGCGGTTCGCGATGTGTTATGGAGCCCCCGCCCTGCCCAACTGCGATGGTGCGAGCTCGCATGCAGTGCAGCAGCCTGAAAACGAGCGCCTCGAGTTCTCCGCCGCCGCAGCAGCAGGGTCTGCCGGGGCGGGGAGATTAAGGGCGGGAGGGAGCCGGGGGGGGGAGGGGGGGGGCATGCCGCCGTATGGCGTACGCCCGAGCATCCCATCAATGCAGAAAGGCGTGCAGTGGCGAAATACTTGCAAGGCGGTGCAGGTTTCAACTTCGGCCCGTGCTCTAAGGGCCATTGGCACGTTCACGGGTCCCGGGCAATGCATCCCGTACCAAATTGTTCAATTGCAAATGAAATATCGGTCAATCCGTCGCGTCATCCAGCCAGTCAGTTGCCATCAACCACTCGACCAAGTACGGTCAAGAAATGAAGCGGTGGTCTATCCACGAATGGTCTATCATTCTGTCCTCCTCGCTCATGACGTCGGCTCCGCGATCGTCTGCATGACGGCGCCTGCCGGGCCGCCGCCCCAGCCGCGCAGCCACTTGCGCTCCAGAATGGCAAACTTGAAGCCCGGGACCGGCGCCTGCTGCTGCTGCAGCTGCTGCTGCTGCTGCTGCTGCTGCTGCGGGTGGTGGGCGAGGTTGGGCGGGAGGGGTCCGGTGGATGCGTAGTAGCCCTGCGTGCCGACTGGGGCGCCGACACGCGGGACGCCTGCATACGCACACCACACACATGCAGCATACACACTGCCATCCTGTCATATGTGACAACCTACCCGACCACAATTAAATCTGCTGCTACCGATACGGTAAGCCAACTTCCATTCCTAGCACCCCACGCACACCTGTACCTCAAACCCGCTGCACAACACACATGTGCAATACACAGCAAGCGAGGCTCCCGGACAAACACGCCTTGCATTCGTGCGCACCGTTGACAGAAGGCGCGGGAGATCCACTCGTAGAAGAGGGTGCATACGCGGCCCCCTGCTGCAGTTGCGCCATCAGCGCTGCATTGGCGTGCGCCCCCAGCTGGATCTGAGACTGGCTCCGGAGCGCCGCCGCCGCAGCAGCAGCGGCGGCCGAAACCGACGAGACCGTCCCGAGACCGCCGCCGGCGGCAGCTCCGGAGCCGGCGGTTAGCGAGCCCCCGGAGGCGACGGCCGGGCGGCCGCTGCCGCCTAACGCCGGCGAGTACATGTCAACGAGCTGGCCGCCCACGCCCTCGCAGATGCGCTGCACGCCGATCCGGTCGGGGATGTGGCCCTGCGTTCCGGTATGGCGTGGCGGGGGGCGGCAGGGGCAGAAACGGAGCGGTACGCGTGCATGAGGTACTGCAGAATCACGGAACTTTCAGCGGTGGTGTACGGTGTCGAGGACGGTCGCTACTGGCTTCAGGGTTAGGGTCTGGGGTTAGCAGCACAGGCCTAGTAGCACCCCTTGAGCAGCACAGGCCTAGGGAAACACACCCTGTAGTCACATAGTGGTTTCAGGGTTCAGGGTGTGCCCTCCCCCACTGCTGGCTTTAGGGTTTGGAATCTAGGGTGTTTTAGGGGTTCAGGGTTTGGCCCTCGCCCACGGCGTGCTGCTCACCTGCGCGTCGGTGATGGTGAACTCGAACGCCGCTGCGCGCTCCGTGAGCGCGCGCACGTCGGCGCGCGTGACCCAGAAGCCCCCCACGCTGAGCGCCGAGAAGAGGTGCGCCAGGCAGGAGCGCTCCCCGCACTGCACGTGCACCTGTGGGGGTGGCGCGGACGAGGGGGAGGACGAGAAGTGCAGAGCAGGCACGAGCGCGTTGTGCAGGTGCAATCGTACATACATGCCACGCACACTGAGCCACACAATGTATGTGCGTTATGCTTCTAATGTGTAATTAAAATCACCATATGTTACATCAGGAATATG
>BDDA01000436.1:0-64222 GCA_001662385.1 Chlamydomonas asymmetrica | reverse complement strand
ACGCACATGGGCAATTGTCCATGCATGGTTTGGTGGTGGTGGGCGGGGGGGGGGGGAGGGGTACACTCTGGGTACACTTGGACTTTGAGCTTCCTAGCTGGGGCTGCCTTATGCGCCGGCAGAGCAAGCGTAAGGCGCAAGAAACAGCGGCAGAGCCCGCTGGTACGGCAGCGGTGATGCCACACACTAGCCGCACAGTCCGCACCTTGAGGCCGCGCGGGAAGCGTCGTGACACCGAGGCCTCCAGCATGTACTTGAGCTTCTCAGCGCGCCGCTCGTCCCAAATGCAGTCGCCGTACCTGCAGCGCACCCACGCTCACACCTGAGCCTCTGGCTATATGGTGTTGGGGAGGATGGTGTACAACGCGCGCACCCATGCACCCGCGCGCACGCACCGCTCCAACCTCAACCTCAATGTGTTGCAGTGTTTCAGGTGTTGTGCGATGCCACTGGCCATATTCACAACAGCACGCACCAGCACGACACCGCTCATGCTCACAAAGGCTTGCATACGCTGATGCGCATAATCAGCTGATGCGCGTGATTAGCCGTGTTGGTGCTGCGGTTCCTCATTCCCTTTGACAGTAGTCTCCGGACGTGCGCCCAACCCCTGCAACGCCTGCTGTAACACACCATATCACACCACAGCTGCAACCACACAGCAGTGCCCAGAGATCACTACTGATCAGCGCCACCAGTGATAAGTGCAACCCCCATAACAGTAATCAACTAATCATTGATGACAGTGATCAGCGCAGTGGCCCCACCTGGGTCGTACGTAGAAGAGCTGGTTGGCCATGTCCCCAGCAGAGTCAATGGTGGCGTGGTAGATGTCGTAGTTCATGTCCGCAAGTGTACACACGGTGTCGAAAAACAGCTTGTTGCGGTCCCTGCACGCAATCGACATACACACACACCGCCAGCGGCAGTTTGAGAACCATGCAGCACACACCGGCCCCATGCGCTTGCATCGACTGCAGCTGCATCGCGCTCAAGCAGCATATGGCAAGAAATGTATAACCAGGTGCACTACCAGCAGTGTACTACTGGCAATGTACTACTGGCGATGTACTACTGGCAATGTATGTGAGGCAGAGGTGAGGATCTGAACTGAGGATAGGGAATGTGCGCATGGCAGCGTGTACCACAGGTTGCTGCTGCACGCACCTGCATGTTATCGTGACGAGCCAGTAGCGCATGTGTGATGAGTGCTGGATGAGCACCTCCGCGCGCCTGAAGCTGGACAGCTGGTCCACCTGCGATCACACACGCACGCGACAGCCGCCAGCTCAGCCCAGACGCCTCGCCACCCTCAGGTGCAGTTCCCATCATCACGCATACGCACACTGCATGGCCCCACGGAACCAAATACTCAAAACACATGCACGCACATGCGCGCACGAACACATTAACACACGCATCAACACATGCATTCACATACGTGCACGCGTGAATACGGTACACATGCATGCATGGACACACATGCAGTGACGCACTGGGCCGTGGGGACGGAACTGCCTGGTCTCGTGTTTTTCCGGCGTTTTGCAAATACCCATACAGACATGTGCGCACGGCCGCACGCACACGTACGTGGGCGATGCAATCAGTACATTGATGCGGTTGCTTCACAAACTGCATTTGCTTCACGCACTGCATTTGCTTCACGCACGGCGCTCACGTACCTCAGCGTCCTTTCCGGAAAAACCGGCAGGTACGGCCGCGGCTGACGTTGGCGCAGGCGCCAACGCGGACGGCCCCGCGCCCGTCCGGTTGCTCAAGCTCGTGCTATTGCTGAGGCCCGTGCTACGCTGCGCCGGCAAGTCACCCCCGCCGGCACTCGTGGGCCCCGCCCCCGCGGCGGCGCTCGTGCTGCCTGACGCACTCGGCGTGCGACTGGTCCGCGGTACGCCCTCCACAGCCCCCCCTGCACTGCCCCGCCCCGCTGTACTGCCCCCCGCTGCATGCAGAGCGGCGGCGCCTGGGTCCGTTGAGGTCGAAGAGAAGGCGTTGGCTGCATTGCTGGTGCCCGCCCCGCCCGGCGGGCGTTCGGGCGCAGTAGGGCTGGTGTCGGATTCCGAGGTGGTCTGGCGTGGCGTGGTGCTGCGGGGCGTGGAGGGCGCCACAACGGGCCCCGCCGGCGCAAGCTCACGGCCCGCACCTGCGCCGCCGCCGCTGCCGCCGTCGCCGCCGCCGTTGCCGCCGCCTCCCTGGGCCGCTGCCGCTGCTCCGCCTGCACCCACGAAGCCGTTCGCGCCGTGTGCGCTGCCTTCGCCTGCCGCTGCAGCCGCTTGCTGCATTGAGGACGAGCTGCCGGATCGCATTATGGCGGCTGCCGCCGCAGCGGCGGCGGCGGCGGCCGCACCGCTGCCCCCGGAGCGCATGGCATCCAGCACCATGTGCTCCGGCTCAACCTGGCTGACGTCTATGTGCAAGTCTAGCTCCTGGGCCGATGGCACCATGCCGCCAGCGGCCCCACTGAGGTCCGCTTGGGACCTGTCCCGCGGCAGCAGCAGCAGTAGCAATACATTGCATACAGCCTGCACACAGCCTACTCATCCACTCATTAGTCTACTCTGTGGTCCGATTGGTCCATGGTTTGCTTGTTGTCTCATCTACATGCAGTTGACTTGTGTGCAGTAGCGCAGCCAACGTCCAGTCCGTATTTTGCATGTTGCTCCCTACATGCTGTTGCTGACAGTGCTGGCAAGTAGGCAGACGGCTCCTTTCTCTCCCCCGCTCAAGCGCTTTCCAAATCCACTGTGGTGTTCACCATGTCTCAAAGGTCCAAACGTGTACCGTAACCCCCGTTTGCAATGACTCAAGCATAGACACGCATGCATGCACGTCTCTAGGGCATAGTTCAGGTACATGGGAAAGCTATCAGGAGTGTGTCCCATGGACAAGCTCGTCCCGCGGCTCAAAACCAGTGCTTACCCCCGACGTACGCCGCCCTGGGTGGGCCACCCGGCGCCGCCTCCGTCGGAGCCCCGCGAGAAGCGGCGGGCGGCCGCGCCGCCCTCCCCCCCGCCTCCACCGCCGCCGCCGCCAGCCGCGCTGCCTCCTGAGGGCTCCGCTGCGCCGTTTTCCTCCGTTGGCTGCCCAAACGGCGACTGCGTGTCGCCGGGCTCGCCGTGGCTGGATTGTCCCACGAGGTCGGGGCTACAAGTGGCAAAGGGGTCAGGGGGGAGCAGCGTTGTGGCGCTGCCGCCGCCGTCGAGGCCGTTCAGGTTACTGGCGCTGGCACTAGCGCTGGCGGATGCCGCTGCTGCCGCCGCTGCAGCAGCTGCTGCCTCGAGCGCGGCTGCGATCGCCGCGGGCCCAGCACCCGCCTGCAGGATGCAAGAGCGTGTGCAGGCAAGCGACGGTCGTGCCGATGCATTTTTCAGCTGGGATACGCAGCTCACGACCGCAGTTTGTAATGCAGTGCAAACTCCAGGGGGCTCAGGGGCAATCCGTGGTGCATTTAACGTGCAGCATGCATGAGCTCGCGCATCCCTGGCGGCATCCACCCACATGGCGCGCGTGCCATGTTGCACATCGGAAACTGTTGCCCAGGTGTAGCTCTTGCCAGCCCCACCCACGCACCCCGTGTCAACCAACCCACACATTTCAAACCACCACAGATCAACATCTGTTCGATGCAGAACATTCGCATGCGGTGTGCAAGCATGCTAGACATGCTTGCTAAGCACTGTACGCAGTTGGATACACCCCAAAGTCTGATCCCCTGGCAACCGTATGTATGCGCCAGGCACATGCGGTGGTGGACGGGCGGGCGGGCGAGGCGCGCACCTACCTGCAGCTCCCAGCTCTTGAGCTCCTCTATGAGCAGCAGGTGGTGCAGGCGGCGCTCGTGATGCACCTCGCCACGCACCTGCCAGCAGCCCACACACACGCCACGCATTGGAGTTTGGGCGAAGTCAGTATCTACTGTATATGGCGTCTCGAGAGTTCGATTTACTCATTTACTACACGCCACGTGCGCAAGGTTTCAGTTCGCTTGAAGCCTCCTCAAGCCATCTCATGCCAGTTGACGCCAGCATAAGCCCGCCAGACCGACATAGTGCAGCAGTGTAGCAGTAGCATTGCATTGGATAGGTGGCAAGGCTGTCAGCATAGCACAGTACAGCCGACGAAAGCCATCATCGTGCGTGGCTCTCCCTCAGAGCAGCTCATGTCAAGAACATGGCCATTGCGGATCAGCCATCCATCTGTGTCATGTATTGGACACAAATCATGGATAATATATCAGCTGCTTTCTGTCTTCTTACCGCCTCGCTGTGCACGACCGCGTCCTCGCCGCCCAGCATGTCGAACAGGATGGCCTCCAGGCGTGCCACTTTGAGCGTGTCGCTCAGCGGCTGCCCGCGGTCCGTCACGCTCAGCACCAGCGCCACACGGTCCTTGTACGTCCACACCTGGCAGCAGCAAGCAGTACATGAGGCAGTACACAGGGCAGTATGCAAAGCAGTACAGACAGCAGTACAACAAAGCAGTACATATCACTGCGCGTACGGGTACACCATCACCGCGGTGATGCCACCACGGCAATTCAACAGCGCTAGCGTCACTCGTCAAGCAACGGCTGGCAGGCCCTGCCTTAAGGACCGCCGCACGCACGCACGCTTCCATCTCAATGCACGGTGTAGTATATGGTGCATGACTGCACGCACACGCCGTATGCGCCGCTGTCGCGCTGCGTGAGCGGTGCCGCTAGCTTTCAGCGGCGAGATGGACAGCCTCTGCCGTGCGTGCACCGCGCCAGTACTGGCGATGCCGTCACTCCAGTTGCTAATACAGTACCGAACGTGCTTCGTGTCTGCCATGCGATAACGCGATCATTTGTAACGGCCCGTGAGACCTCATGATGTCAAGTCAATCAATCAAACGTCCATCATTACTCTCCCGAAGAGGGGCAGGCAGGGGATGGTGATGTGGGTCGCCCAGACCACGTGGGTCATGCCACAGCCATGTGGGCCATGTGGGCCAAGCAGCAAGGTGGGGGTTCCCCGCCCTCCCCACCCGCCTCCGCAGCAACACACGTACAGGCTCACTCATATCGTGCGGTGCAGTGCAGTGCGGGCGAAAGAAGCGCTGCTGCCAGTTTGACCGGTCGGTTGACCGGTCTGCCGACTGCTTACCGCTGCGGATAGCACGTCACAGTCGTTGACCACCAGAAGCTGCAGGACTGCCGCCAGCAGTCCATGCCGGTCCTGCCCCGCTAGCTCAAACACGGTCACGACCGAGTCTCGATCTGCGGTGGTGAAGTGCAGCACATGTGCAGTACATCAGCCGCGCCACAAGCGCTCAGCGGGAGCATGCTGCTCCTGTCGTCTGTAAAGTCAGAAAGACGAGCGTGCTGTAGCGCACGCCCGCAGGCAGGCTGGCAGCAGGCGTGTGTTTGGGGCCTGGCGGCTTGCCCAACCGCCAGCTCCCAAGAAGGTGCGTTGCTGTCGCAAACTCACGTCGATAAGGAGCAGCGTCTCCATCAACGCTCAGCACCTGCAATGCACGGAAGTTTTGATGAGAAAGGCTGTTGCAGCGTCTTGCGAAAGCTCCTCGGCCAACACTGCATGTCCAAGCCGGGGTTTAGAGCACACGTGGAGAAACGGGCACAAGCAAAAGCTTCTTGCCCTCACTTCACCGCACCAAGCAAAGGTTGTTTGTGTCCAAGCATACCTTTTTGATAATAGCCAGCTTCCGTGGGTCCGTCACCTTTACTTTCCGGCCATCTTTCTCGATGTCTAATACGTGGAACTCTGCATGACCAGTCGGGGTGCGCAAGGAATGCAGGGCAGCAATTCGTTCCCACAACTGCAGCCCTTAGCGCCCATGAGTGCGCTTTCAAGTTGTCTGCACCAAAGTCACACCCGGCGTAACCCAGTCCAGCAGCAACAGCGTGACAACGCACCGTCTACAAACCACCCTCCGTCAGATGATATCCTGGCTCTCTTAATGCTGAGTCCAAGCTCGGTGAAGCACTGGACAACCTGAGCAGGTCGAAAATGTGTACAGGTTGGGCATGCGTGCTGCACAAGGGTTTCCGACGAAGAAAGTGCATACAACAACAGCAAAGTCACACACTGGCGCTCGCAAATTACTAGGGTTTACAGGTAGGAGTAACCCATACGCATGCAGGCCTGACCCATGAGCACAATAACCACCACCCTTGACTGGCGCTCCTTCCCTGTGCCCTCCTTCCCAGTGACCAGTTGTGGTGGCGGCACAGCTTTAACCGCACACGCTGCTGCTGCTATAGACTGTCGAAACCCAGGTACTTGCCTCAATTAGAGTGCCAGGCCGGTTGGCACTGTCGATGGTGATAACCGTGCAGTCGTCATAGCTTTCATTGTCGACCTCTACGTTCGGCGGATGAATACGGAGCTCAAGAGTCTCATACTCCAGCAAAGTCCCCTCACTAGTGACCGAAGACAGGTTTGCATTCTCCTTCTCTGCCCTGCGGTAATCACTGAATGACTGTAGGCTGGCTGCCCGTCTGATTCCCCCAAGGTTGCGCAGCAGCAGTGCGTTCATGGCCGTGCGTTGGGACCTTGACCGTGCCAGTAATTGCTAAGGTTTACACATCCACCGGAGACGTGCAACGTGCGCCTGTACAAAACTGCCGCAGGAAACGCAGGAAAACAGCACAAGAGATAACCAGCAGCTTTGATAAAAGACAGCTGCCCTGCTTGTAGTGGTTCGTGCAAATACCAATGGGAACAATGACTGGCAGCATTATTGGGGTCCTATGGGGATTGGTACGGCCGAAACCAAGCCCCGGCTCCTCGCGGCCGATTTGCTCATCCCGCAGCTAGCATCACATCAGAGCAACACCTAGGACCATACCTTTAATTCCCATCCTGCTGCAAGAGCAGTGCACCTGTGGAGCTACCTCAACGACTTTTGATGACAACCCTTAGCGCGGGCAAAAGAGCAGTTGGAACACCACAGCAACGCAAAGCGTAATAATAGGCACCTCCGTACCGTTTGGAGCTGCACATCCTGCAGGGGCGGGTCCCGCCAGTGCAGTAGCCGACGAGTGGTTCACAGACAGCCACGCAATGCGTCGAGATACGGTTGCAAGGACTTATGCCAAGTCCGAGTTCTGCCTGACGGATAAGGATGTGAGGCCCCAGCTCACGCAACTTGTTGTGCTGGTGTGTCCATGGCTTACCCTGAGCGTGAATTACGGTGGAGACTCGTTTAAGTTCAAGGCACAGATGACAACGCTGGGGCAGCGCTGCCACAAAATGCAGTCACGGAGCCTATATAAATCCTTATGCTTACCATAGGCTGTTGAAACTCTGTTGTTGCTTTGCAGCTGGACCCCCTGGAGGCGGTCGAGGCTCCCAACCCACACAACCGCAACGGCCCTAAAATGAAGCTGTACAAACGCGCACAGGTATGAGCAACTGGATACCACTGGCTAGCTGGCTCCACAGACACTACGTGCTTGAGTGGCATTGGCGCGCACACACACACACACACACACACACACACACACACACACGTGCATATGGTCCCACGGGAAGCACACTGCATGGCCCCACGGGAAGCAAATAACTCGACACACCCGCGCGCACGTGCGCCTGGTGTGCCGTATGGTGTTTCACATGGCTACACCACCGGCTCTCACACCCACACACTCACAGCTGTGCATACGCCTGAGTGCACACCGCAGCAAGCGTGCAACCCCGCACGCCAATCACTGCTGCGTACCGTATCAGATGCGGCACGCCACGCCCATGCTGCCTGCCCTGATGCCAAACCAGGTCCTGGAGCTCGCGTTGCGCAAGTACGACGGGCAAGCCGGTCTCGACGCCGAGCGTGCGCGCCGGCAGGTGCTGCGCGACGCACGTGCCGCCAAGCGCACGCCCACGCTCGATTCGTTTTTCGACGCTGCCCCTGCCGCCGAATGGGGCGGACCCCTCCCTGGTGTCGGCGCTGGAGCCAGCTCCGAAACCGCACCTGGGGGTGCCAGAGCGGAGGATTGCGATATGGCCACCGCTGGAATCGATGTGGTTGACCTCGTGGATGATGATGGCGGCGGGAACGTCGCTGCCGCTGTCAAGAGCGACCCCGGGGCTGCCAACGGGGCAAGCCCCGGCAAAGCAGCAGCCGCTGTGATGCTCAGGCAGCAGCAGCAGCAGCAGCCCGGCAGTACCTCCCACGCCGTCGCCAGCGCGGCCACCCCAACGAGCTCCCCGTACGCTTACCTGGGTCTGCCGCCGCTTCTAACGGAGCGCATCCGGGCGCTGAACAGAGTACCGCCACCTTCCGTCTCCGTGCGGCAGGACCGGCAGCAGCAGCAGCAGCAGCAGCATAGCGAGCGGAAGCGAATCGGGCTAACATCAGCCTACTTGGACACGCCTATGGCAGCAACCCCGCTGGCAGCACCTCAGCCAGCTGGCCAGCACCTGCCGCGCTATCGGCAGCAGCAGCGCCAGCATCAGCAGCAGCAGGAGGTGGAAGACATCATCACCATAGACGACAGCAGCGACGAAGACATGATGGGTGCGTTACCGGAGCAGGCGGCAGGCAGCGCTAGAGCGGCGGCGCCCTCGCATCAGCGGCAGCAGCAGCGATCGCCTGATAGCGATAGTCCCTTGAGTCCTGCAGATGTAAGAGAGCCGGGTGAGATGCGCTTAAGCGACCCTCAGGTGGCGGTGCACAGAGGCGAGGTGACGGAGGCGAGGGGCGCGTACGTGATGTATTGGATGCAGACGGCGGTACGGGGGCACGAGAACCCTGCGTTGGATGCTGCCAGGAAGCAGGCCGCGGTGCTGGGCGTGCCGCTGGTGGTGGCCAGCTTCGTGCTGCTGAGCCACCCGCACGCCAACGCACGCAGGTTCAAGTTCTTGCTGGAAGGTTGGTGCGCCAGCGTGTGTGCGTTGCACGTGTGTCAGCAAGAGGCGCGCGTGGGGCCATGCAGCGTGATTCCCATGGGGCCGTGCAGTGTACAGATGCGTAAGGGTAGAGATTGCACCTGTTGATGGCGGGGTGTCTGGGCTGATCTGTCGGTTATGCTTGTGGTGCGTGTGGGCCTGTCTGTGCTTCCGCAAGGGGAAGACGCCCTAACGGTTGGGGAGGGTTCATGATGGGCATTTGGATGGGCTGCTACGTTCGAAGTATTGGGTGTGTTTCACGGCAATCTGTAAGGTGCTGCTGGGTTTGTGGCAGTGTGTGTGTGTGTGTGTGTGTGTGTGTGTGTTCTGGAAGCAATTTTTAAATGTTACCCTGGCATGCTGCGCAGCCGAACGGCCCATGCTCCCCGAAACCTGGCTCCGGCAGACCCTTACTTGTAGGCATGCGAGCATGCATGCGAGGCCGCCAGATGTAAATCCAAGCCAGCACGTCAACACAGATGCGGGCGTGCTGACGACTGCGGTAATGCACATGTGTGCAAATGCACAAGTGCACATGTATGTGCTACGCGTGCACTTGCGCAGGCTTGCGTGACGTTCAGGCGGAGCTCCGCGTGCAGGGCCTGGAGCTGCATGTCTTCCTGGAGGAAATAACAACGCTCGATCCCTTCCCCAGCAGCGACGCAACATCGAGCCCCGGGCCCGCCTCTACCGCCGCTGCCGTAGCCGCAGGCACCGTCGCTGCCGCGAGCAACGGCGACGTCGCTGCAAGCATGCCCGCAACGGTGGTACCAACAGGATTTGGGTCGGGGATATCGGCAGCAGGCGCCACAGGCCACAGCAGCGGCGATGCCAGCAGCAGCGGCGGCGGCGGTGGAATTGCCAGTGCAGGCTCGGGCTGGCACGCGCTGGCGTCGATGGCGGGGAATGCGGCGGTGGTTGTCACGGGTGCGTCGCGCGGCTTGAAACTTCAAACTTGGCAGACTGCTCTTCTGCAATTTAGCAAACCACCATCACTCGCAGTACCTCTCAGTCTGACAGCACACTCGCTGCACACCTGACGCGTACGACCAAAAGCTAGTTCGCTCCTGTGTTTTGTTAAGAGCTCGTCGGACACGCTCGAATCACCCGCAGTCTGTCAAACCAACCCTGACCATGTAAGTGAAGGCTGATGTTTTGGATCTTGATCTTGGTCTGCAGAGGATCTTCCCGTGGACCCCCACATGCGTTGGTCCCTGGACCTGGCGCGGTACCTACAGCCCCGGGGCGTACCGCTGCTGGCGGTAGATACCGCCTGCATCGTACCGCAGCGCCTCACGCAGCAGGCGTACGAGCGGGCGGGGCCCTACAGGAAGAAAACGGAGGGTGGGTGGCAAAACACATCCGCATGTAAAACCGTACGACGCCCTCTGATCAAGCCCTGCTGATGGACTACACAACGGTGTAGTCCATTCAATGAACCCAAGCAATCTAGGTTTGATTAATTGATTTAATTGAGGCTTTGTGTACCTAATTGAACCCACACCTCCGGTCACAGCCTCAGCAAAGGTGCGGCCCGTGCAACCTTGCGTTGCCTTCGGAGCTGCTGCTTGTGCGCCTGTACATGCGGCTGCTCATGCGGCTGCTAGCGTGGCTACGAGCATGTACCTGCGCTCCCTTGCTTTGTAACGCTCGCGCGGCATGCTGGCGTGGCTGCTGCCGGTTTGGTTATGCGCTCATGTGACTGTGCCTGCGGCTGCAGGGCTGCGCAAGGCGCGCAGCCGCGCCATGTATGCGGGTGCGCCTGCTGCGCGGTATGCCGCTCCCAGCGCGTCCCGCGGGCCGCTGCTGCCCGGCCTCCCCTGGAGCCCCGAGGACCTCACAGACTTGACCCACATCAGCGCAAGGCTGATATCGGCTGCCGCCGCCGAGCACAGCGGAGGCATGACTACTGGCATGGCTAGTGGAATGACTGATGCGGCGGGCCGCCCGCCATCATGGGACCTGGGGGACGTCGTGAAGGCATGGCCAGGACTGGATGGCTCGGTGGCTGGCGTGACCCACATGGTACGGATTACCTACCCTTAGTCATGGTGCACCCTGAATAGGATACGCTTGTTCCTGGTGCGCCTGATCAGGTGAGCTTTGGAGTGCGCGTTTGATTCCTCGGCTCATACCGTTTGCGCTCCCCAACGCACACATGGATGGTGGCCTGTTTTGCCGCTCTGCTGTGGAACCACCATTGCACAACCACCGCTGTGGCCTCCCCGCCGCTGTGTTAAATGAGCTTCCCGCATGGCCATGCCATGTGCATGGCCGCATAAATAGGTGTGCCTCGACCGCTGTGTGGCTCTGTCTGCGCTGCGCCTGTGCAGGTGGGCGGCAGCAGAGCGGGCTACGCGCGCTGGCAGGCGTGGCGCGCCTCCGGCGGTATCGGCTCCTACCCGGGACGGCGTAACGACGCCATGCAGAGGAACGGAGTCAGCAGGTACGGTTGCGGTACGATGTGCGCTGATTTGGTTGAGATGGCAAGTAAACGCTGAGGTAAGGCTCTGGTTGTGTTAGCCAGGACAGAATGCTTCTTTGGTCCACGTTGCCATCCTAGTAACTCCTGGCCTGCTGCCAATCATGCAATGCCAGTCACTTACACTGCGCTGCCGCCTGCCTGCCTGCTGCTGCCGCCAGGTTGTCGGCCTACCACCACTGGGGCATGGTGTCGCCGTTCCGGGTGGCAAGGGAGGCGGCCACGGGCGGCGCCGGTGCCGGCAAGTTCCTGGACGAGTTCCTGGTGTGGAGGGAGATCGCGCATGCGTGGTGCTTCCACAGGTGGGGGTCGGGACGGGACGCGCTCTTACTTGAAGCGAGGGTTTGAAGTTTAAATGAAAGCATTGAATTGTCAGGTGGCTATGCTGGCGCTGGCAGCCGCCAGCGCCGCTTGTGCTGCAGTTGCTGCTGATGCTGCCATCTCTGACGGTGGCGGTAGCGTTGCCGCGTCTGGTGCTGTGCTGCCACGGAGGTTACATGCAGGGGTGCATGTTGCATGCCTGTGTGAGCGGATGTAGAGGTGTGGGGCGGGGGAGCAACTACACAACTGATGCAGCCCTGCCTGCTCATGTCGAGCGGGTGAGCATGCTATGCCACGAGCTTCGGTCACGCCATTCAGTGATCGCTGCGTGGTTGTTTGCGCATGCAAGGCAACGCTTGCTCGTTACCTTATGCACTCGTGTTTGTAGAAGGCCAATCTCGTGGTAATGCTTGGGGGACGACACAAAACGCTGGTAACAGTGCCCTGCGGCCCTCTAGCTTGCCATGCGCATAGTTTGGTGAACCTCTCCTGCTCGCCTGGTCCTCATCTGGGGGGAGCCTGGGCCGTGTGGCCAACACGCTCCTGATGTAACATAACATAACATGCTACTAACAGTGAGGGTGCTGTGTGGGTGTCGCCGTGCTCTCGCCCTCGCTTTTGGCGTGGTGGCAGGTACCCTAACACGACCGGGCTGGACGCGCTGCCGCGCTGGGCGCGTGACACGCTGGCGCAGCACGCCGCCGACCCGCGGTCACTCAGGACCCTGGCGCAGATGGAGGCGGGGACCACAGGTGCGGGGAACGGGCAGCAGATGGAAGGGGACCACAAGATGCGGATCATTTTGGATCATTGGATGCGGTTGCACCATCAACCGCTGCCTGCCTGCTTGCGTTGCAGGCGACAAGTTCTGGGACGCGGCGCAGCGGCAGCTTGTCAATACGGGCGAGCTACACAACAACGTGAGCGTGGCAGCAGCACAGTACAAACATGCATCCCAGGACAACCGTGCAGGACAGTATAACCCTGCAGGACAGTACAATCCTGCAGCAGGGCCGCATGAAAGCGACCGACCAAGCTTTCTTGGCTGGCGGGCCACACATGGTATGCACAGTAGCGGTGCGGTTTGTACGCATCGCGACGCGGCAAGAAGCGCTACCGGCGTGTGGCTGTGTGGCTGTGTTGCTGGCTGCAGGTGCCGCATGACGTGGGGCAAGTACTGTACTGTACTGTACTGCACCACACTGCACTGTACTGTTCTGGCTGCAGGTGCGCATGACGTGGGGCAAGGCCCCGCTGCAGTGGTGCGCGTCCGCGGCGGAGTCGCTACGCGTCACGCTGCACCTCAACGATAAGTGAGCGAGCGGTTGTGAAGAGTCAGGCATGGGAGGGAGGGAGGGAGGGCCGCAACTGCCCCGGCAGCTGTCCTGTCACTCCTCAAAAAGAGATGGATGTTAAGCTCCGTGCCCAGCAGAAACCGCCGCTGAAGCGTTCAACCGTAAAAACCTGAGCCCTGCATACCTGAGTCCCTTCAACCCTGAAGCAGTCCACCATGAACCCTGAAAGCCTGAAACCCTTCCCCCTGAATCATGTGCAGCAGTCACACTGCCACACGTCCCCAGCTGTTTACCTCGCTGCGTGTAAGCGAGTGCCTGATGTCGCCTGCATCCGGCTTCGGACGACCCACTTCAACCCAAACCTGAAACCCCACCGTGTCCTGTATCATTGCCTGCTGATGCATGGCTGGATGCCTGGCTGGATGCCTGGCTGGATGCATGCAGGTATGCGCTGGATGGGTGTGACCCCTGCAGCCTCGGCGGCGTGCTGTGGTGCTTCGGCCTGTTCGACGGGCCGCGGGAGGCTCAGGGCACGCGCGTCACCGGCAGCCTTCGCACGCGCCCCACGGCGGTGCACGCGCGCCGCCTCAGCCCGGACGCATACGCGGTGCTGCCTGTCTAGGGTTTAGGGTTTAAAGCTTAGGGCTTAGGGTAGCTTGCTCCCTAGGTTTAGGGTTTAGGATTTAGGGTAGCTCGCCCCCGGCGAGTGACGCACACGCGGTGCTACCCGTCTAGCCTGCTGGCTGCCGGCGAGTGTGACGTGGACGAAGATAGAGCGCGGGCGGGCGAGTGTGCAGTCATAACGCTAATAGCGCCAGGATAAGGTGCATGTAGGGACGGGCCAGCTAGTGTGAACATGCGTGTAGGATTGTAGATATAGACTGCAGCCAATGACACGTGCAGTGCATGCACGTGCGCGTGCAGCAGTAGGCGTGTAGACTTGTAGGCTGAATGGGCATACGGGCACAGAGAGAGGCAGGAGCGGATCTGAAAGCGTGCAGGGCGCGATGCTGGGCGTGCGTGGAGCGTGCAACGAGAGAGGATAGTGTGGGGCGAGACAAGGCGAGAGTGTACAGCCTCATTAGCAAATAGTATTGCAGTCCACTTCAGGCAGTACTCAAGCGGGTGTACACCCCGCGGTGTGTACCTTACACCGTTGCATCCGCCGTTGCATCCGCCGTTACATCAGCTTTGCCAGTTTGCCACCTACCGTATCCAATGCCTCATACCTGCCGTATAACGTTATATGCAACATGAGAGGACAGCGCGGGGCATCGCGCCCCTGTGGAGTGTTCATGCAGCTTAGCGGCTTTGGTGGTGGTGGGCAAGCAGATCAGCAGGAGCGCTTTGAGGACCGACAGATGGCGCAGGACGTGACGTGGTTGTGCTGGTTGTGCTGGTAGTGGTGGTGGTGATGGTCAGATGAGCCAACAGTGGCGCAGCGGGTAGCGCCTGTGGCCGTGTGTGATAGGTGGGGCCTTGAGGCTGACAGGCTGCGGGGTAGTGAGGTGCGGGCAATAGATGGCTGTCTGGGAAGTGGGGCTTCAGCGTGCGGGCTGCAGACTACTTGTCTTCCGGCTGGCCTGCCGCAGCGGAGTATCGAAATTAGCACCACGAGGTGCTGCAACCACTTTTTACTTGAGCATCATGAACAGGCATATGGCCGCAGATTCCAATCAACCTGGGTTTCACCGGGTATGAATAATGTATGGTTTGAGTGTGTGACCAATGAGGTTCAGCACCAGCGTTGATGCCGATCGCGCAATCCCCCAAAGCTCAAGATTAATTTGTGTGTCGCGGCATGCGTTCCTTGCGTACCATGTTGCAGGGTGACGAGAGCATTCAGCAGCGGCATCAGCAGAGAGTGATGCGCCTTGACGGATGCGTGCTGTGTGCGGGCTACGGTAGGCGGCACGAGGTCAGGCGCCACCCAGCCGTGCGTGCGAGCACACCGTGCGGCTGTGTCGTAATGAGCGCGGAGCCGTGGAGTGTCATGGGGTGCGTACTGTACAGCATGTTTCCTCATGCAATGTGACGACCCCTGAACCCTTGTGATCCCCTATAGCACACCGTACGCCTACGTCGGCGAGCCACGCCTGGTCCCCTGGTCCCCATCTGGGGGGAGCATGGGCCGCTCAGCCGACACGCTCCCAATGTAACACTGAGTTGACAAGTACATAAGACAAGGTATACAATGTGATATATGTACATAACACAAGGTATACAATGTGATGAGACACGCAAGCGCGTACGGCTGTGGCTTGGCCTCGTGTACCAGTCATGAAGGGGACCTGAAAAATGCATGTGTGCAGAACAGCACGCTCGTCAGCAGCAGCCTCATCCGATGGGTAGGCGAGTGGATCTCGAGGCGAGCAACGTGCACAACCCTGCGTCTTCTGGCACAATGCCTGACAGCTAGATATGTGAGCATCATTCAACTGTAGCCATGAGCATCCGCTCCTACCTTATGCGCAAGTGCTTGATGTCACCGTGCTCTGGTTGTGCGCGATGTAAACATGTAATGCAGTGCATTAAGAATGACCCATGAAAGCAATGAAGCCAACAAAGCCAAGGCGGCTGTATGCAACAGACCAACAAATCCAATACGCCCATGCAAGTGCACTTGGTGAGTCCGTAAATCCATAATACGATACATGTCAAAATGATGGCACAAACGCAGTGGCTCACATTGCGTAGCGAAACAGGCTTGAGAGCAGGAGGCATCACGCAAAAGGGCTGACACATAAATGCAGGCGCCCCAAACGTTTCCCATGGCCCCCATAACTTACAGAGCGGCGCAGTCGCCGCACCACAGGTAGCAGCCGGGCTGATCGTGGTGTGAACGGTCAGCTAAGCAGCATTAGAAGAAGGGGCATCAGGGTATGCACACAAAAGGGCTGCTGTGGTATGTTGATTGTTGTTCATGACCGTGACGGTGCACGACCATGTCAATATATCAGCAATGGCTTTCATGGGCTGTTCAAGAAACAGCCAACTTGGACAGCCCATGAAGCCATTGCTGATGGCTTGCTCGAATGGGTGTTGTGATGCGGTGTTGAGAGTTGAAGTAGCGGTTGAAGCGTGCGTCTCCATCCCAAACAACGCAACAGCGAAGCCCACCCCATGCATGCATGTATATCTCAGCACGATTGGAACAAATGCAGATGCAGCACCAACACCATATGGGTTGTAATGCGGGACAGCCCACGAGATCTTAGGGTTTATTGTTTAGGGTTTAGCCCAAGGGTTTAGGGTTTAGCCCAAGATACCTGCACATACCCTATACGGTTGCCCATGAGTCGGCACGAGAAGCGGCGACAATATCCGCGGTAACGCAGCCGACACGCAGCACATCCACGAACTGTATCACTACACCAGGCTAAAGCACTAATAACCAGGATGGAGCTGCCAGGCACACAAGCACGTATGTGTCTACCCTCCTGCCTGAAGGTCTGCAGCAGCCGCGCTGCTCACTGGACCAGCAGCAATGCGCGCCGGCGTGGCTACTGCATGCTGCAGCTTGTGCGTCAGGTAGCTAGCAGTGGATGATGGTGAGGAGGAGGACGACGGCATTCTCCCTCTAGCTGTGACCTCGTTCCACTCCCAGTGCGGCACAATCACAACCCGCCCATCAAACGCATGGCGCAGCCAGCGATTGCGAAGCTGTGTACTGCCGTCAGGCTGGTGGCCATGATATTTGTTTGTCATGAAGTTGTAAGGCCCATAAACCTGCAGCGCCACATACAGCGCCTGCTGCTGGCCCGGCAAGCGCACCCCAACCACAAAGTCCACCAGCATAATCCACTCACTGCCCTGGCGCCGGCGGCGGCTGCCCTGGGTGCTGCCGCTGGGCTGGATGCTGTCACCGGGCTGGATGGTGCTGCTGCCCTCGGTGCTGCCGCTGGGCTGGATGCAGGCGCTGAAGGTGCCAGCAGAGGGACTGCTGCGGGCGTCATCCCGGTCATCACCAGAAGCAGCAGCCGTCACCAGTATCTGCTGCCGCAGCACCTCCGTCACCACCAGCTGCGAGTGATCAGAACCGCCAGGCTGCAGAGCTGAGCAGCTGGCCTGAATCTGCTGCAGTACAATGTACACCTCCTGCTGCAGCGGCGACATAGAGTCCTGTCGCTGTTCCAAATCGACGAGCATGGCGCGTCTTGCAGCCGCCAGCAGCGGCCCGGGCGGCAGCTGCAGCTGCGCCAGCCCTAGGCGCTGCGCCTCCACGTGTAGTTGCCACAGCTGGCTCAACTCGGCCTCCTTCAGCTCACTTGGTGCAAGCCGCTGAGCGTGCGCCAGCAGCTGCTGAGCTGCGCTGGCGTGATGCTGCAGCAGGCCCAACACCACCAGCGTCCACAAGCTGTTGGTCAGGCCCTGGTTACTCACTGCGCCGGCGCCTGCCAAGCGGCACAACCGCGTCAACACTGCGCCAGGAAACACGTCAGGGCGCGGGCAGTGGCCAAGCCTGGCGCATGACCATAGCAGGTTCGCACACTCCTGGCTGGTGGCGTGCTGCAGGAGCCCGCTGTCGCCTGCGCCAACGCCCAGCATGGCGCTAGCCATGGCGTCAAGCACACGCGTGTCAAGGTGCCACACCTTTGCCAGCATGGTTACAGCGCTGCACCAGTCCCGAGGAGTTGCTTCGGCCATAAGCGCAGCTTGCAAAACGTGCCGGCACACTGCGTGGTAGAAGCCCTGGTTGGCGTAGCCTATCTTGGCCAACGCGTGAATGATGCGGCCGTAATCCTGCAATGTAAAGCCATGGACGTTGCTCTTCAAGCACGCCTCAGCCAGCTGGCCAACCAGCGGCTCTGTTGCAGCTGTGCAGCCCATCATAGCCAGTCCGCACAGCAGCATGGGCAAAAGCCGCTGCCGCTTTGTGAAGGCGCTTCTCAGCCTGGCCCCGCTGCGTTGGCCTGATGCAACGCCTGCCAGCGCCACCAGCCGGGTCCTAGCGTTGGGCCATGCTGGGGCGTCCGCAACAGTAAGCTGCCCCACAGCACGCAGCATTCGGGCCAATTCTGATGGATGTCGGCTGGGGTCCCATAGCTCACTCCACGCGCAACGCACGATGCGTTGCCCTACCTTGTCCAGCTGCTGAGCGTTGGGCTTATGACCGCACTGGCTGGCCAGCCGGCCCAGCGCACGCAACACAGTGGCTGCTTGGCGGCCTGACACACCCGCCTTCTCGCAGCAGCGCGTCAGCAGCGCATGCAGCAGCTGCTTGCTGCTCGCGTACCTCAACCTAGCGCAGGAAAGCAGCATGCTGGAAGCCTGCCGGGGTGTAAGCTGCATCTGGCCGTTGTGGACAACTTGATGCGCCAACACCGCCATGACACCACGTGCTGAGGTGGCCCGCTGCACCAGCGCTGCTGCCACTCCGCTGTCAGCATCTTGCTTGGGATCTGCTGCTGCGTCACTCGCGTTTGCCACCAACCAATACATATCATCACAGCACTGCCCAACAGCCTGTTCGCGCAGCAGACGAAAGCGGCCTGCTTCAAGCCTATCCATCAGCGCTGGCACCAGCTCTGCATGCCACACCCGGGCCTTGACACAGCAGTGCAGCGCAGTGACGAAGTCCGTCACATACTTCATCCTCCGCACATGCGGTAGCAGGCGCTTCGCCAGAAGCAGCAACACGCGCTGCTCCTGCCTGTTGACGGGTGCGTTCCCCCCTGCACGCTCAGTCGTGAACTTGATCACCTGCATCCGGTTACGGCCATCACAGCAGACACCACCCAACCCGTCAGCTGCGCACATATGGATATGGATGCTCAGCCACTTGCGTTAAAAGACCAGATTCCTGCCCTGGAGTCCTGGGTCTGGACTGCGATGTTTGCTGTGAAATGCTGCTGACCATCAGGCTCCGCACAAGCGATTCACAACAGCGAAACGAAACAGCATGCCCCACATACAACACGCTCATAATGAGAATAACCAGGCCATGCAGGAGACCATGTTGGTTGTATGAGAATAACGAGGCCATGCAGGAGACCATGTTGGTTGCAAAGCTTTAAAGCGTCATCCCAGCCTTTTGCGCAGAACTTGGTTAGTACTGGTTATCACCGATCGCCACTGGGACAGTAATTGCCAAAACCTCCTCCTTCCCTCCTGCCCCAGCATGACTGGGTTCACTCACCCCACTTTGCACCGCGTTGAAGCACTTGAACTACATTATGTTAGTTGCTGCACGCATAAGACCTGTGATTTTAGATTTAGATTTTACATTAGGAGCTTTCTAGCCAAGGCCGACACTCCCCTCAGATGAGGACATAGAACTCTCGCAGGAGCGAGTCAAGCAAACAGGCAACAACGGGCCAACGCTGAACGCGTTATGCCAAGGATATGATCCATTGTGATAAGCATCCGATGCATGCACGAGGCACCATATTCAACAGAGATGATAAAGCTCAGCGACTTGTTTGCACGTAAAGTTCATGAATGTAATCTGCCACCAGTCGACAGTTAGGGTGATTCAACAACATGCGCATGCCAGCAGCATCGGCTGACAGCTCAGCGCTAAAGATCGCGGAATATTTTGCACGTAACGAAGCATAATGGGGACACTCAATGGCCACATGCAGCTCATCTTGAACCGAACGGTGTCCTTGCGTGTTATGCAATGTGCAGTGAGGGCATGTACGTTGGTGCCGAGGTATCTGAGGCCGCGTAAAGCGGCCTGAGTTGACAGCCAAATGATTCCAGCACCCCAAGCGAAAACGCATCAGCGCTCGGTGCTTCTCCTTGGGCAAATGCATATACATATGAGGGTGTGGTAAGACCTGTGGTGCATCCTGCTCTGTGTCCGTGCATGACATTGGTAGAATTCCATGCAGTTCCCATGTGCACGCCTGGGCACTGCAGAGCGTGCGTGGGATCGCGTGCGACTAAATGGTAATGCACTGACAGCATGCATGAATGTCACATACAGTCGCACAGCACAGTCGCCACCGCAAGGTGCATGGACACGCCCACCGACCAGGTGCGCGGCACTCACCTGCTGCATGGCTAGCGTCAGCGTTGCTACCCTCCACCAGCTGCTCTCTTCCTGCACTGCCCTCTCCAGCCTGGTAAGCCGATCATAGACAGGGTCTGAAGGTGGGCCAAGCGTCGCCCGCATAACGCGCGTGCAAATCCTCCATTCGTCCCCAAAATAAGTTCCCCTCTCTTTGGACTTCACAGTACCCGCGCCTGTGCTTTGGGCACTTTGCTGGGTGAAGACGTCTTGCTTGAACTTGTGGCTCCGTCTGCCCGCAAGTGCATCTGTGGCGGAGGCAGCAGCGGCGTAGCAGTCAAGTCGCCAGCGCTCGATGCGTTCACGGGGGTGTCATGGGCAAACGCCGCGTTGGGTATGGCCTGCCGGGACAGCTGTGGTCTGCAGGGAAGGCTGCGGCTGTGCCCTCCAATACAACCATGCTGCACGACAGCGGGTCGCGCTTGCACCAGCGGTGAGTCGCGCAGCCTCCACAGACCTGCGCAACCAGCAACACAACAACCAGGTATCTCTCAGCATTTGTGCCCACTGCTTAACGGTTGTGCGGCAGCCTGTCGCAACGCGGCTGCTGCAGGGCTGTATGTCGCTGGCACAGAACGCAAAACTCGCGTTGGGGGGAGCCAGGCCGATGGTTGTGCACGACACCTGGGTAGCCTTCCTGGTGGGTGTGGGCTAAGCGTGGAGTGGAGTTGGACCACTTTGTATTTTACAAGCTGCCAGTTTGACTGGGGACCTAGGGTTCGTTGCCTCGGGTTTGTAAGTGTGTACAAACCAACCTCAACAACCAACCTCGATGTTGCAAGAACTTTAGGGAAGACGATAGGCACTTATACAAGTTGGTACAAACACAAACAAAATGCCTACTCTGCTGAACCGAACCGTCGTTGGAGTTTGTAAGCAAGCACACTGGGCAGGGGGGGTGAGATGGCCGTGCCTGCACGTGTAATATGCACCTCAGCAAAGGCATGCCCTTACCTGACTCTGAAGACTGAGCACCACGTTGAGTGTTTGTGTTGGCAAGACGGGTATAGCCCAGCTGCATTTCATGAAATATATGTTCAAACTCGACTTTACTTGGTGTTGCTTGAAGATCTGCTGATAGGCTAGACTCTCGTGTCACGACACCCTGTGTTCATAGGCTGACAGGCTGCGTGAAGCGTCGAAGCAAGTAAGCGCAAGCGGAAGTGTACCGCGTGGTGCACAGGTGCGTGTTGGCACGACGAAAACAATGTGAGGCGCACGGAAGAGCATACAACCTGGCTCCGGGCCCTGCCTGTACACATCCTGAGGGCAGTGAAGGGCTAGAAGGGCGATCGGAAGAGATGCATTTGAATGCTTGAATTCAGAAGCTGAAAAACTGAAGTGAAGTGCCTAACACGGTGCACGGCGCACACTGCATGACCACTTGCAGTACGTTGGGCATACGGTGCACCATGCATACAGCATGCCAGCAATGCCAGTAAGGGAAGGTGGCAATACCAGAGCTGACACATGCTGGCACATGGAGTTGACATATGCTCACACCCACCCTTGCCTGGCGGTTTGAGCGGATGGCCATGACCGCGAACCCATCCATGTGAGTGGACAAGCATCGAAGCCCTTGTAGGAACAGGAAACCCATGTACGAGCCAATAACCCATGCTGGTGGGTGGACAAGGATCAAAACCCAAGCCAGTCAGGTACCGGACGGGAATCCGGATGCGCCGCAAAAGGGACTTGGGTTGCAGCAAGGGGCCGCCGCACCTCATGTTAGCATGTGCTGCAGGTAGAGAGACCTTTGGTTGAGAGAACTGGTAAGCAGTGAGAGCCGGCGAGTTGGCTACTTGGTTAGGTATGTCACCACGCTTTTACGTGAGCGTCTGAGTTCTGGCTACGTGCAAACCCTTTATGGAGGAATGTGGATGGATTCCAGTGGTTTTGTGGTGGTTTGGTGGTACGCGCCTCTCCCGCACAGCACAGCCACTTTCCCAGCACTTTACAAGCCCCCGCACTTTCTTCATGTGTACAGCCTTCCACGACTGCAGTGTGGCGGCCACTGTGAGGTGACTGTAGTCTCTTGAAGACCGCTTCTGGCTGCAGCACTGGAGCTTGAGAGGGGCCATTGGCGCCAAGACGGCCAAATTATGCTTTGGTTTTTCGGGTCGTTGTTGGCCTTGTAGGATGGACCGGTATGTGCCAGAGAGGCAGGGTGACTTATCTAGAGGCTAACGAACGCCCTTGATGAAGGGCCCTCCCTATGCAATCCAGCCTCTCTCTCGCGGCTGCCCACAGTAATCTTTTGTGGATAAACCGCACACTGGCTGTAGGTGCCAGAAAGTGTGCACTGAGTGTGCTGCGTGTTTCACATGGATACCATGAATATTAGTGTGCTGGTCTGTACCTCCCTATGCAATCCAGCCTCTCTCTCGCGGCTGCCCACAGTAATCTTTTGTGGATAAACCGCACACTGGCTGTAGGTGCCAGAAAGTGTGCACTGAGTGTGCTGCGTGTTTCACATGGATACCATGAATATTAGTGTGCTGGTCTGTAGGCTTATGCAATCTCCATTTGGCAGTTCCAGGACGATTCACAGACATCCTGACTGGGGAGGGTGTGGCTTTGTGTGGGCACGTGGATGCACGTCACGCCGTCCGTGGTCCCAAATGTTTCCGTCAAAATCACACATCCTTAAAGCTACAGCCTTTAGCTACTACTTGCAGCTGTTTTATTCTTCAGGCTTACGTGTGTGTGACACAAACCAACTGACATTCAACCCTCCGGTTTATGCTTTTCTCCAACTCTATTGGTGTGCTGGCCTGCTGGTCTAGCATTTTCCAAGTATAGTGTAATTGCAGCGGCCGGATGGCCTTGTCAAACATCAACTCGACACACGGCTGAGCGCCAACGAACTGGTTTTTGCCAGGACAAGTCCACAGGGATGTGGAGCTCCTTGCCACAGCTCGTGGGCAGGCCAGGCATGTTGACTCCTGGTATAGCAGCACTTGCTCTTCTTCCAGCCCTTCTCCTGGCCTTGGCGTGGCTTCTTCGAAGCACCACGAGCAGGCGTGCCTACCTACCTCAGACGCAAGGATCCATATGGTCTGGAGCAGGAAATCTGCCTACTCAGGTTGTCAATGAAGGGAGGGCGGGGGAGAGTGACCTGGCTGCCATGGGGGACCGCCCCCAAAACGTCGTATCGGTGCCCTTGCGACCCGGCCACAAGCATGTCAAAGGCCGGGGCAACCCTGCAACACCTCATGACTGCAGCGAGCCCTGCTGCCAGCACCCCAGGTCAGCTCAGTGTGAGCCGCTCCACAACAGGGATGCGCTGCTCGACCCAAGGCAGCCTGCGACGCAACTCGCATTGCGGCTCGCAGCGGCGAAAGTTGTTTATGTCCCGCAGTATGGTGTTGAGCGTGTTTCACTGAAGCTCCCTGCCAGCCATCCCAACGATCTTTCACAAGAGTGGGTCAGCTCGCTGACGCAAAAGCTTGCCAAGCGGGATAGTTTGCTCCTCAGCGCGTACGTTAGGGAGGGTTGCATCCAAATAGTCCTGGACCTTGTGGTAACGCAAGGAGCTGGTCCCAGCCCCCCGCCAGGGCCTCCAAGTGCAGCGGGCGATGGCCTGGTGTTTGCTTCTCCGCGCCATGTACTGGGATATCTCAGTGATGAGCTGCCTGCGGCAACGGGCGCTACCATTCAGGTAACCTGCTGTTTCAGGCTTGCCGAAAGCCCTAATGTCTTGCCTGTTGTCTTTGAGGTCTCTGGCTTAACGTCTGGTGGTCCTTGACGCTGCCAACGAGTTCAGTGCTTGCTGCGCGAGTGAATGCTCGTATCGTTGCGTGTTTTGGTGCACAGGTTGGCCACCGGGTGTGGCAGACAGGAAGAAGCACCAGCCAGGTTTTGTCTGCTGTGGCAACGGACGTGCCTGAAATCCTGTCCGTGCTGCCCACGATGCTGGCGACAAGTGGCGAGGGTGGCGGTGTAATGTTGTACGCGCTCGCAACAAACTTGGACAGCACAGAGGAGCGTGGGGCAGGAGAGACTGCCACTGATGGTTTTGCCAGGGATACCAGTACCACTTTGGCACACCCAGGCCTCCAGGTGTTCTTGCGGAAGGCGGGGCGCCACATTCCCTGTGCGGTTGGGTTTGTGAGTGACGACCGTGTCGCAGTGGACGCCCTTGCCAGCATGTTCCCTGGGATGATGGAGCAGGCAGAACTGCTATGCGTACAGCCCACTATGGCGATACCAGAGCCAGGCCTGCTGTACGTGGAGGCGCAGCGCACGGACGGCGTGCTTGGCACCAGCAAGCCCCTGCTCGTTGTGCCCAACGCAGCGGTCCTGGCAGAGCTGTCATCCCAGGTGGGTTCACAGCGGAACGAAAGCCATGATTATATGCACAGCGTTGGTTTAATGTGCAGGTGCATGGTCATGAAAACCCCCTCAGCTCCAACTGGGCCCCGCATGTGTGACCAAGTGGCAGCGGCCTCATAATTTGAGGTATGGAAACGCTTCCTGCGCAAATGCCATGCAGGAAGTGCCTGAGGAGCTTCTTATTGACCTAGGAGTTTGGCTGGAGTACGTGCACAGCACTGGGGAGCCTGCTCAGGCCACCACAGCTGACGGTGTTGAACCACCGTCCACAGTCCCAACTGCACACGATAACCTGGGCAGCAGCATGCGTCAGGCATACCCAAGGGCTCCTCGAAGTTCCGAGCACGTGCTAGCTGGCGCAGCATTCGCTCTCACTGCAGTGGGGCCTGGAGGTGGGCAGTCGCACACCGCTCCCGCGGTGGACAACCCGTCTGCGCGGCGCGCTCTGGGGCCTTTCTTATCGGAGGCGTTCACCAGAGAGGCAGACGCGCTGCAGCAAGTGCTGTCTGGTTCAAACGCTGTGCCACGTGAGGACGCGCTGCACAGAGGCAGCGGACCTAACAACAACAACGACGACACCAACCCCGCGGGCAGCAACACCATCGGTGCCAACCATGCAGGTCACCATACTCTTGCCAGTGCAAGCGGTATGCTCCTGCCCTTTGCCTTCACACAAAGTGAGCCCCAGGCCACAGTCCAAGGCAGCGCAATGGCCCGCAGTGACAGCAGCTCGGCGTACGACGCTGTGGACGAGGTGATGGCCACCTGCGTCTCGCCGCAGCTCATCAGCGGCGCCCCCACCCCGCGGGCCTCCATCGACCTCCCCTCCATCGGCGACGACCTCCTCTTCTGGCCGCCCCTGGAGCGCTTTGTGCTAAGCGGCGGCGGTCTCGCCGCGGAGCCGATGCCAGGCATCGCCGCGTCCAGTAGCGTTTCCTTGCAGCGCAAGAGCGTGCGCTCCCTGGACGCCGAGGTGTTGCCCGCGCTGGGCAACGCGGGCTCTGACAGCCACTACACGCTGCTGGCATCCTCGTTGCAGTCGGTTTCGGGGTCCTCGCTGAGTCGTGCAACGAGCGAGGCGCCCCGCTCGCCGCCGCTGGCCACGCGGCCCTACCTCTCGCCCCGCCTGCAGGGCAGCGCTAGGACCCTCAGCACGAACCCGAGCCCTGCGCTGGCCCAGCCGCACGGCCACTCGCAGCCCCACCGCCGCCATCAGCACGCCTCGCCCACGCGGGCCGCGCGCGGCACGGCGCCGCCAGGCGGTACTGGCAGCCCGGGCCCCGCGGGGGCGCTACCGACCGCGCTCTCCCCCACGTTCCCCCGGACGACCTCCATGTCTTCGTTAATGCTCCGCACTTGGGACTCTCAAGTGGGCGAGAATGCGAGCGCGGTGATGGGCGCCGGAGGTGCGTTTGATGCGCTACCCGAGGTCGTGACCCCGTTGCTGCCCTCGCGGCTGTCCGCCGATCGGCAACGCATCTCATCTGTGAGCACGCTGCCTGCTGCGGTGGCGGCAGCAACAGCGGGCGGGTCTGCCAGCGGGTCTGGCTCGTTCAGTACCAGCGCGGGCGTTGCAGCAAGCACGCTGACGGGTTCTGCAGCGGCCGGCGCCGCTGCTACCGCGGGCAACAACGCCGTATGCCTCCGCTCCGGAACCACCATAATTGGACATCCCACCACCAGCTTGGTGAGCAGCCAATGCCAAGGCGCGGCAGGAGAAGCGGCAGTAGCAGAAGCAGCAGCAGTAGCAGCAGTAGCAGCAGCAGCAGCAGCAGCCGCTACAGACGACAGCCATGCCGCTTCACCAGGCAACGACGCCGTTGCGCCAAGCGCGCTCGCAACCTCCGCCGCCGCCGCGGTAGTGCCTGCAACTGCAGGCGGCGCTACTGCCGCCGCTGCTGCTGCTCAGGCCGGCATCGACGACGGCGCGCATGACGTCGTGCCAGACGGCCCCGACAGCAACAGCTCCAGCGGACTGATCCCCACGGGAATCCCCAGCGGAATCCCCACCGCCGCCGCCGCCGCGGGCCGGGCTACTAGCGCGGGCGCCCCCCTCCCGCTCGCACTCCCACAGCTCCCGCTCCGCCCCGCGGCCTCCGCCGCAGCGGCCCTCGCCGCCCACATGGAGCTGGTCGGTGCCCGCCTGCTTGCGTACACGCTGCGTCGCGGCTGGGCGGCGACCACGGCTGCCATTATCGCGGGCTTGGATGAGCTAGGTGTGAGCGTGGGTGATGCGGAGGCGGAGGCGTCGCGCGGGGCGGGCGGCATGGGGCTGCTGCACCTGGCGGTGTCCTCGCGCAGCGGCGCGGCGGTGGGCGCGGTGACGGGCTGGCTGGCGGCGCGGCGGGCGGGGCTGGCGGGCGCGCTGGAGCGCGTCGGTCCAGGGGGGCTCACGCCCCTGCACCTGGCCGCCGTCCTGCAGGTACGGCGGTACGCGCATGCAAGGTCTAGGGAGGGTTAGGATTCAACCCGGTTGAAATCTACACCCTGATATCATGGTCCCGCAGGCACGCCACACGCATGCAGGCGCTCACATGCGCGTTTGTTTGTTTGTTTGTTTGTTTGTATGTTCGTTTGTCCATCTCTTAGGGAGTGGTCCCGAGCCTTTCGTCTGGCAAGCCGGCCCAGTTTTGACAGTTACAACAACTCTCTCCAGGCTCTCTACTGGCTCTGTATTGGTTCCGCTTCTGATAATCAGTCCCATATCAGCTTCTGCTACGGTGATCAGTCCCGTATCAGCTCCGGTGTGTCATGCTCCTCAGTCTCCTCTCACCCGTCCGCATGTTTGCATGCATGGGCGCCTGCCCGCAGGACGACGGCGCGATTGCACGCCAACTGGTGGGCTGCTGCTCCGGCGCGCTGGCGGCGTGGTTCAGCCTGCCCTGCGACGACGGCTCCACGCCCGCCGCCATGGCGGCAGAGTGCGGCCTCGGCCACCTCAATGACGCCCTCCACGACGCGCTGAGGCGCCGCCAGCAGCAAGAACCGCTGCAAAATCCTCACCATCAGCCTCCGGCCAGCCCGCCAGGCAACGCAACGCTTCACCGAGCAGACTTGCGTGTACCCCTGGCCTCACCGGCTGTGCCGCACCCAGCGGCTGACCCGTCGGGGGGCAGCGGTACAGCGGTACAGGATCTGTTCAGCCCGGATCTCAAGTCCAGGGAGTGGCTCGCATTCCTGGCGGGCGGGGCCGTCTCGGCCACCACGCCTGGCGCGTACGGCACCCCCGACAACAGCAGCGGGCTCAGCGTACCGCTGGCGTCCCCGCTGCGCGGTACAAGCAGTACCAACTGCGCGGTACCTACCGCCGTCAAGGCGGCGGCTGACAGCGGCTGCGCGGCCGAGGCGGCAGCGGTCAACGCGGGTGTGGATGGCGGGCGGGACGACTGGCGCAGCGCGCTGCGCCAGAGCGTGTTTGGCTTTCCGCGTCAGACCGACGAGGCGGCATTCGCGCTCCTGCGCTCACGTTCCATGGTACAGGTGTGTTGGTGTAATCCAATATACTTTCCCGTTGCGTATGCAGTGTACTGCATGCTGCTGCGTGTGTGTTGCTTGGTGCAAGGCACAAGCGAGTTTTAGGCACCCAAGCCCCCAATGGCTGATGTGTTTCTGTTAAGGCAGCAGCACACCGCGCTTGAGTGGCAAGTGCTTGCCCCCTGTGACCCCTGGTCCTCAGCTTCTCGCCTGCGCCAATGATGTCCTACGATTTGCAAGTGCTATGCTTAGGCCCCCGTACCTGTACGCGGCCCTCTCTTTGCGGGATGCGCTCCATGCGGGACGCCCCCTTGCTCACTGCTCACTGCTCACTGCTCATTCCCCCCATTCCCCCCGGCTGTTGTGCAGGTTGACGCGCTGTGCGGCGTGATGTTTGCGCTGATGGCGGTCGGCCCCGCGCTGACGCTGCTGCGGCACGGCGCATACATGGAGCTGGCCTCACATGCGCTCTTCAACGCGGGCCTGCTGCTGCCCTACTGCTGCATGGCGCTCAGCAGGTAGGCACGTGAAACATGCACACCGCATGCACGCCACATGCACGCCACATGCTGACATGCTGACACCACATCCACTGTACGTCATGCTGACATGCTGACATGCACCAAGCCATGCCCCACACACCATGCGCGTGCGGTGCATCATGTGTCCATCGCATCTGGCTGAACCTCTGCTTAAATACACACACACCTCCCAAGGTGCAGGGAATGGTGCACTCTGCCATTGGTAACCAAGTCGAACCAGTTGCGCCGCGGCCTGAACCGGGCCGTGTGGCCAGCGCTGCCAACGCGAGGCATGTTCGTGTGCAGCCTGGCGTGGCCGCAGCAGGCCTCGACCCAGGGTTGGCTCTGGAAATTCCTACTAAGCTGCTCCCTGCGCGTGCATCGCTTGCCTGCTCGCCCGCAGGCAGTTTTACGTGAAGCACCGCTCGACGTTGATGGCGATGTGCGCGGCCGTCAAGCTGCTCCAGGCCGGCCTGGACGCGCGCGGCTGGCTGCCCTGGCCCAGCGCATGGACGCAGTTCACGCGCGGCCGCATGGACTTTCTGATGCTGGGCATCATACAGCCCCTCAGCCAGCAGGTGAGCGAAGAGGTTGCGGGGGGAGTGGGGAGTGGGGGATGAAGCAGCAGGGCGTAGGGATGGTCAGCAGGGGAATGGGGGTTGGGGAATGGGGAATTAAGCGGCGGAGCGTAGGGATGGTCAGCAGGGGAATGGGAGGTGGGGAATGGGGAAATAAGCGGCGGAGCGTAGGGACGGTCAGCACGGGAATGGGGGTGGGGAATGGGGGAGCTGCGTGAGGCTGCACGGAGGATCTCGTGTAGGGCGGTGCCCATGGCAAGGCTTCAGCACCGAAAAACTCGCCTACAGCTCTGCAATCTGACCTAAACCATGAACCCCGTGAACGCTAGTGCTGCATGACAGCACCTGCCTTGTGATGGCAGGGCTAGGGGTAAGGGCCTTTTCACGCTGGGATGAGATTAGGGATTTAAGGCACTGTACTGGTGCGCCATCCTGCAGGGCAATCGATGCAAGGCCCGGCTTTTGCGGCGACTGGAGTACGGTTTGTGTGTGTTCGGCTGTACTGAACGTATCGCACGGCTGCATGGTACCGCAGGTGTTGGTGCGGGACGCCGCGCTCCAGGGGGCGCTCGCCTGTCTGGCCGACGCCAGCGCGTACCGCAAGATCGTCTACGCCGGCCGCTGGCTGCCTGCGCTGGTGCGTGCGGGCGTGCAGTCCGTCGTGGCGCTCACGCTGACCGTGCTGCTGGACATGCGTGCGCGGCGCCGGATGCTGCGCACGAAGGCGGCGGCCGACGGCGCGAAAGCGCTCAAGGTCGAGTAAAGCGGCAGCGGCCGGCTTGGCCTGACGGTGGCGCTGTTTGTGTGTGTCATCGCACGGTATGTACTTCAGGCCGTTGAGAAATGGCTGTTTGTTTGGAAGCCTGCGAAACAATAAAACGCAGGGATTGGTGTTTATAGGCCCTGTTTTTCTACAGCCAAGTTGCAAGGCTGGATGGCTTTAGGCGGCACATGCACGCGCACAGCGATGTTTCGAGAGGCTTAAGGAGGCATCTGCGCGCTTGAAGTGTTGTTCGTCACGTCTGGCTGTCCCGCCGTAGGCCGATCTGGGGCCAGGGCGTTGTTTATTTGTTGCGCGCGGTTGTCAGGTGGAAGCTGTGCATTGTATCATCGCGAAGTGTTTTTGTACTGCGGAGTAGCGCTGGCCTGACGTGCACAGCACACTGCACACCACACTGAGCTGTGGTGAGTAAGATTGCACGCTATCAGCGAGCATGAGAGAGCAGCCCTGGACTGCTGCAGTGGGCCCGTCAGTGTGCGCCTTCAGTTGACCGCGTTGCGTTTGTGGTTAGCATGTTTGATGCTGAGCATTCGAAGTGTCTCTTTGCGTGCATGGCAGCGGTTTGGGCGGAAGGATAGTTTGAGATGGAGAAATGGTGCCTGAGATGGCCTCCGGAATTGACGGTCTCCGGAATTGACGGCCTCCGGAATTGAGAGCAGTCTAGCTACACGCATACAGGCTTCGCTGCCATGGCTGGCAAGGCAAGAGGTCGTGGCCATTTCCGTAGCATCTTACCGTAGGGGTACCGTATGTGTGATGTGAGGTGCCGAAAGGGGCGACGGCATCTGCTCATAACCATCCGGTGCGTCAGGTAGCGGCTCCCGTGGGGCGTCTTTCTGCGACCAACCGTAGTGTGCTGAAGCACACCCGCTGACTTCCATTCCCACTGCCAGGTCATGCCTGCGCTTATATACAGCAGTGTTCATCTCCCCGCGCTGCGGCTTGCCTGATTAGTCATGCACGAGTCTTGCACGAGGCTCCATACATCATTACCGAATCATCATTGCCAAATCAACAAGAGAGCGTCGTGCCCCGGTGCGCTTTCAGCCATCGTGCGCCGCGATTTGCGTTTTCCATGGGCTCGTCTGCCGCCGCCAATGCGGGGCTTTGCGTACGGTCTGCGCGCATGCATGCATGCATGCATGATGCCGAAGTTTCAGTGATGAATTTACAGTTACCGATGAATACAGGTTCGCGCGAAGTGGATGGCAAACGGCAGCCCCAAGGCTGTCTGCTTGTGCATGGAGTTCAGTAACTGCGTTGCGCGATTCCGTTGGTTTATATGATGTCTGTGCCTGCCTGGCACGTGCTCCGTGGTGCTACTTGCCAGGATGCGGTCACAGAGCGTTGACTTTGGGTTAGCTCTGTGCGTCTGTGCGCCGTGTGGGGCGTATTGCGTCCAGTCGGTGTTGCCTCCCGTGTTGCTTAGTCTCCCGTGTGCTGCTTAGTCTCCCGTGTTGCTTAGCGTAGTCTCTGCCCGAAAAAACGAACGCTGTCCTGCGCCGCGGTACTGTACCGCATCGCGCTCTTCGTACTGCTGTCAATAATCCTCACTTTGTTGGTCGTGCCGTCTGCTTGGCTTGACACGTTGACGTTGGTGTGAATGCGTTTGCTGAACCCTTGAAGACTGCAGCAAGCTGCACTCGCATGCGCCCAAACCTTGCTTGGGCTGACTGTGGGACAGATTTCCTTGCCAAACCGCCGCTGTGGTGCTAAGCGGCTCTGGCTGCAGCACTGGCTGCCACTGCCGAGGCCATCATGTTGCATCAATGCATCATGCTGCAGGCAGCTAGCCAGTGTACCGCAGTACCGCTACCCCTGTCCTGTTGGGGCCAAGTACGTTCTGATGCTGCCCGCGTCCACACGGCCTCACCGCCGATACCTTGTGGTGCGATCACAGTACTGCTTTGCATGCCCGTCCGCACTGCTGCGCTTCGTCGTCAAACCCTTGGCTGATTGCTGATCTGTCATCTACGTGTCCCTGCGCTGAACTGCCTGAGGGCTCAACCGCATAACTGCCTGAGGGCTCAACCGCATTGCATACGGTAATCCTTGTAGAGCTGCGGCGCTCTCTCACGAGGAGCCTTTGGTACCGTAAACGCAGGCTTTCAGGAATGCCTCGCATCATGTGCAGCATGAGAGGCCCACTGCAGCATGAGAAGCCTACCGTAAGATGCATCAGGGACCCGCTTGACTGGGTGTTGTGACACAATCACCCCGGTGAATGGATTATAGCGCAATGATGTCGGGAGCCACGGCACGTGGCAAGCTGGGAAGGGGAACATCCCCCCGCCCCCCCCGGGCGCTCCATACCGGTACCTGTCGGCCTCATCGCCTTAGCTGATGGCTCTGATGTAGTGACGTGTTACTGCCGTGTATCAAATATCGATGTTCAGTGTGTTTGTGTGATGGCACCGCCGCTGCGCCTGGGCCGAGCGTTCAGCCCGTGGATGGTGATGGACATGGAGGCGGCCTGCACGGCCTTACATGGCCTTGCATGGCTGTGTACGCGTGTTGGTGGCAAGACGCGATCGGATGGCTGCCACCCTGCCAGCGTGCTGATGGCGAGATGCAAGGCCCCATCGAATTTCGCCCCATGTAGTTGCCGCTGCCGAGCTTCCGATGCGGGCGCAGCTGCCATACCGTATGTCCGTTGTGAATGTTTGAAGCATGGAATCCACGCTGTGGAATGACGGCTGCAGTGGCGATTGTGATGAATGCGTGGCTGCTAAGTAGCTCAATCACTGCTATGAGATGCAAACCCTTGCATAACTCGTTCGTTCAGCACTGAGCCATCGTGGTGCTCTTACCCGGTCCCGTACTGCTAAGGTAGTCGCACGGAAGTCCTTCAAGTTATGGTCTATATGCGGGGAAGCCTGGGTTGTTCGGCTGACACCAGCTCGCGTTGTCTACTTGTCCCGGTCGTGCGGGGAAGCAAGGTTGTTCGGCTGACACTTACTTCGTGCACGCTGGCAAAATACGGTACAACATTCAGCAACACAACATAACATACAGTGTGATTATGGTAGAAATCGCTTTGGTGCTTTGTCAGGTTGCCAGCAATTTGATTTAGGGGCGCAGCTGCTGCAAGTACCGAGTACGGTAGCCTAACCGCCATCATGTATGCTGAAGCTTTTGGCTGCGGTGGCAGCCCTGCGTGCAGAATTGGATCAACATTCAGGTACTGTGTGGTTATGCCAGCCCGGGTTTCGCACCGAGGCCTTGCGCAATTTACAGCACTGTTGTCACTGCCGGCTGCGTGCTTTTGATGTGAATCCCTTTGAAGTTTGAACCGCGCTGCGCACAGCGCTCCGATGGCGGGGAGTCTCTGTGGTTCTGCCCGCGCTTTGCTGTTTGGGTGGGCATGTGCAGCACGCTGAGGCTTACATCCCACCAGCGTCTCATATCAGGTCTCATATCCAAGCGTTACTTCTTGTCCTTTGGCGCTGAGGCCGTGGTGCAAATCTGAAGAGCTCCTCAGGTTTGGCTTTGGTGGCGGCCATTTAGACTTTAAAGGCGGGTGATTGCCATGACACGCTGCACAGTAGGACACCAACACGGCGGGGCGTGAGGCGGGATGCAGCATGTCGCATGCGGCGGGATGGCAGAGCACGTCGTAGTACGAGGCGTGGCCACAGCAGGGGGGGCTGCTCTACTCGTTGGGGGTTTGGAGCGACGTCAATACGTGATGGCGGTGCGGTGTGCGCTCGCGTGCTTGGCTGTGGCTGTCAGCGTGGTGGGTGGTACCCATTGGCCCGAAAGGCTGCAGCGGGTACATTTGTGCACCACACCAGCCACTAGAAGAGGGAGGCAGAGGGAGATTCGTCACCATTGCCCTTATCAGACTACCGCACCGGTGTTAAGGTATGAGGCATCTATGGTAGAACGACTTGCCGTGCCGGTACGCGCCAGCTCAGCGGAGCGTATAAGGACACGCCGTACACGGCGTTGGTTGTTTTAGTTGAAATGATTATGAACATCATACCGAACTGAGTACACCGATGTACGCTGCAGTGCATCGTGCTGCCAGGCTGGGTCGCGCGTCGGCAAGTAGCACTGTGCCTACGGTTGTGTAAAACTTCCTGTGGGCCATGCAGTGCGCATGTGCGTGGGCATAGCGGCTGCTGCAGTACCGGTACGTGCGCCACCGCGCAACTAGTCGTGCGCTCGATCGTGGTGGTTGTCCCCCCTGCCTTGCCTTTAACGGCATTGCACCAGCCCGCCTGCGTGCTCCGCTCTCACTCCCTCTCCAACCCACACCACACGCGTGGGCAGTACAACAACACTCCTGAGCGTACGCTGGCACCAGCGATCACACGCTCCCTTTGCACGCTCAATGGCTTTGACATGAGGGTCTCCGTAGCGATCATGCCCACCCTCTTTTGTATGGTTTTCCATTTTACTTCGCCAGACTTGTCGGTGCCTGATCAGTGACCACGTGTGGCATATGGGAATCCCGGCCCACCCGCTACCCCACACGGTCCTTATGGCGGCAGTCCTCTGCCACGCATGAGGCATGCAGGAAGTATACCACTATACCACACCCCAAGAGGCTTTCTCCCTTTTTTTCTCCTGTCTTTCTCCCACCATCCTGAGATCCTGCTGCCTCAGGCCACCCTCAGCGTGTTCGTGGGCAACCCACGCCTGGCGCTTCAGCGCGCCAGGCCAGCCTGCCAGCCTGCGCCGGCGCGTGCATGAATAAAAGCCGATCAGGAGGAAGCGGGGCCGTTTCATCAGTAATAGACTAATGCACTTCTGGTTGCTGTAATAAGCGTGCGTGTGTCTCAAGCTTATGAGAGTCCTCCTTAGCACTGCGTGACGCCGCGGCCTGCAAGGCTGTAACCTAACCTGGCTTGGCCAAACCGGCTCCTGCGTGGCTGTCAGGTGGCTGCTGGCGGCCTTTGATCAGAGCGTCATGCAGCCGACAGGGCAGCTCACACACGCATATCAGTATATCACTCACATGCAGGTCACACATGTTGCATGCATGCAGGGGCTGGCTGGTGGGCTCCAGCTCATCCCCCACACACCACGTGCCACAAGCAGTGCTAGCTAGGTCTTCAGTGTGCCGGCACGAGCCCATCCAATCGCACCCTGCAAAAACACAGCTGATGGCAGCTATGTAGCGCCCCCGGCAGGCATCTGCTCCATGCGGCGTTGCATTCTCTACCTACGGCACACATTTGGGTACATGGCGCGGACCTTTTGTCCTGTGGCATTTACATGAGAGGATGCAATCAGCGTGAGAGCCCTGCTGCTGCTGGGTGTGCGGCATGCGCACAATGGTGAAGGCACTACGCTTCCATAGTCGCAAGCACACACTTGTGAGGGGCGGAGCGTGGCGTGGCGAAACATGCTGGCGGGCGAAGATGGTGCACGTGCACTATACGGTACGGTACTGAATGCAGCAGTGTGGACGGGCGGCAGGACGTGATTCGGAATCGTGTGAATGGCCAGTGAGGCACAATAGGCAAGCTGTGGCCAGCATGAGCGCTATGGGTGTAGGAAGCCGCCTGTCATGCAGTGCTACCAACGAAGGCGGTGCACGAGCTCAGCCAGCACACATTTTGGTTGACAGCAAAAACATGTGGAGGTGTCTGGCCCCTGGATAGGTTTTGAGCACAACGATGCGGCTGCAGGGAATTGTGTCTCCACACGCCGACGCACAGCAGCCAAGACACCAGCCAGCTACCTCAGCCAGCGGCACACGCCGCGCGGGGCACTGTTGGTGCATGATCCACCGGGACCAGTCGGGGCCACCAGCACAGCTTTGGATGCGATGCGGTGCTTTGCGCCTGAGGAAGCTTGCTCCAGTAACGCCGTGCGTCAAGCCGTCAGGCGCTATCTGTGTATGCGAGTACGGCCATGGTTGACGCCCCTGATGCGAACACCCCATGTAGCCACGTAAGGCCAATGCACACAGCATACTGCGAAATTCATTCGGTCATTGAGCGAGAAAATCCCGGGGTTTGTGTATGGCAGTGGCGGTCCCACGCAAGACCCGCTCACTGCAAAAGCGCTGACGCAGAGCCCAGCCCATCCGCAGTGGTGAACAGCGGTGTGGAAACCCACTGCCAGCGACGGGGCAAAGGTACCGCCAGAGTACTTTGCGGACTAGGCCAGCAGCTTGGCAAGGCACCAGGCTGCATTTGCTCAGTTTGCTGGCAGTACGGTACTCGAAGCGCTGACAAGCGCTCCGACCAAAACGTAAACAATGCGTCGTCCCATACCATCTTCGTGGGTAAAACTCAGTCAGTGGACACGCACAATGCACCAAAACAAGCAGACCAAAAGGAAAGCGAGCAAACCAAAGCAAAACCAGTGAGTAAGCCAAGGGTGTGGAGAGGAGGGCACCGACGGAGGAGGAGCAAGTGCCGATCTGCTCATCAGCCCGCAGCGTCCAGTAGTGCGGTGCGAACGAAATTGCTCTAGCGCTGGCACCGGAAAAAAAATGGTACCGTACCATACACATCCAACCACACGCGCACGGCGGCTGGGCATAGCGGGGTAACATCGTACACAGTGTGGTGAGCAAACCTGCGGCAAGGCGGTCCTGTGGTGGCTGCACGCGGCGTCGGGGCTCGGATGCTCTCCAGAGGTGCCCTGTCCTCATCCTTTCATGGAATTATGGTTGGTTCGAGCGCGGCGCGAAGCTAAGCTATGCGAAACGTGCAAGTCAGCGGGCGCAAGGGGGGGTGAGTTTCAATTGCGTGTGGTGCGTCCATGCGCCCGCACACGCGGGGCAGGGGATGGTGTGTGACGGGAAAGGGGAAGAGTGAGGGGACGGGTGGCCGGGCGGGTCCCCACGTAGCCGCGTGGTGCCACTGCCAGCGGCGGGGAGAAGTGCCGAGACAAAAGCGCGGGCTTGGACGCAACAACAGCCAACGTGGCACCACGCGGCTACTCTGGGGCACACTGGGGGGGGCCGTTCAGGCAGAGCGTGAAATCTGCCGGGGGCCTGCCACCGCTTTACACTGCAGCGCTGGCGTGTGGCTGCCGGGCTTGTGTGCCTGCACTATGTTGCTGCAGCGGGCTGCTTGCGGGCGTGTGCCTACACGCCGCCGGCTGCAGCTATTGGAACGTCGTGGCGCTGATGTTTCGGCGGGAGCCCCCCTGAGAGCCGCCGCCTGCTGCTGCTACCGCCGCCGCCGCTAGAGTTGCCTCACCCCCGGCGGCCGCCGTGCCATGCCCTGGCAACAACGGCTGGGGAGGCCCCGCAGCGGGGGCGACTGCGCCTGCGGCCATAGCAGCGACAGCAGCGCTTGCGTGTGAGCCGCGGCCGGGGCCGTCCTGGGCAGCAGGGATAGTAAATCCTGGTATGCAGTCTGGCTGTTGCTGGGTGCTGCCGTGTTCTGCCGTGTGCGCGTCATCCTCCTCCCCCACATCGAAGTAAGCGGACACCGAGACCGACGTGGACACGCCACCGACCGAGGAATCGCAGTTGCTGCTGCGCCTGTGTGTGCGCTTGCCCTCGCTGCTGTTTCCACTCTGGCTGCGGCGCTTCTTCCCGACCGACGAAGCAGACATGCTGTCATTGTCCGGGGCGCCGATGACCAAGGAGTGCATCTGCGGTGTGCACGGGATAAGGTAAGAACAGCAGTATACCGAATTTGTGTGATTCCTTTGTGGACGTTACTGGGCTTGTTTTTGGGTGCAACGTTTCTCGGCCACGTCGTCTGTCCACCTCCCGTGATATAGTGGTCTCGCAAATTCGCACTGTGGACCACTGTGGACCAAACCGGAGAGTCCTGGCACGCAGTCCTGGCACGCTCTTAGGCTCGTGAAATGTGGCCAGGTAGATGCTATTCTCAGAACAGCGTAAACTGCTCTTAGGCTCAGGCTAAGGTTGCTTGCACAGTCGTTCGATCGCGTGCCGACAACCCACTGCTGGACATTGACACAAAGCCGAGCTGCAGCATGCCGCCGCGCCGTAAGCACTTGCGCACGTCTTGTGTGTTTGCAATTGTAACACATTCAGCTAGCAACCGTGGTGCGTCCTGTGCGATTTGAACACCATGCCGAAACGCTAACGCACGGCACCGTGAACGGCTCACCTGTAGCTGCTTGAGATAAGCCTTTATGCTATCCCATGTCACATAGACACGATAGTCAAGTAGCTTCAGCATTTCAAGCTCCAGGGAATTGAGCTCCGGTAAGGAAATGCCCCCGACCTGGGACCACCAGACCAAACAGCCATGCAAACGTGGGGAAGCAAGACACATGCCAGACAACACTAACAACAGAAAGCACAAGAAGCTATTTCCATAAGGATATGCAAAGTGGTGGCTCGCAAGGCCATCTCACCCTTGCATAGAAAGCGTTATTGAAATAATGATCGTCCGTAAGCTTTGCAGCCAGCATTACGCCCGTTAACACCAGCCGGTGCACACACAAGGGCGCAGGGAGGTAGTCCGTATCTCGCTGCAAACGGCATATTCAGGACAGGGCAAGGAGTGTTAGTGGGGCGCCACCCCGCCAGTCAAAGGTTTCCGCGCGTTAAAGCAACACGCTATGTGGCCGGAAACACGCACCTGAGCAAGTTGGTCCATATACGACAGTGCCATGATGAAGCAAACCGGGCTGCATTTCGTGTATTTTGCAAGACGTTCCAGGTACGGCTGGATGCCGATAGGCGGCGCTCTCGCACCATGGAAAGCAGTCAGCCGCCCCGCTGCTCTGTGATGCGGGCTGTGACTTCTGTGCGACTGCAGAGGGTCTTCTACAGCTCGTGAACCACTTGCCTGCCAGGCGTAATATTGCACAGCAGGCCGGGAGGGTCTGGAAGTTCAGTCAGCCGTTGATGCACTAATGTTGAACGCAAGCACCTGAGGTCCATTGTCCACAAACTCCTCAACAATTACAAGCTACTCTTACCGAGCTGTGAGAAGTGCGCCTTGCATGCAGCTCATGCTGCGCCACATTTGACTCAACACACTCTGCAACAAGCTTCAGAAGCTCGTTGTGGGTTCCGACCTTGTCTGCTATCTCCTGTGAAAGGTCACACAGAACAAGCACAACCGTCAAGGCAATAGAGTTTGCTCTTGGGTCAATCGTCGACTCTGTGAGCGTTTGGGGAACAACCCTAACCCGGTTGGGAGCCCCCCTGCAAAAGCAGGCTCCATAGTCCCACTAATAAACCAGGCCCAAAGCGCGCACCAGCAGCGATAGGAGTTGCGCCAGGTCGTCGAACTCCACTGAGCTGGACTTGCGGACACTGCTTTCGCTGAGGTGTGACTTGCTGCGCAGGGTCTCTGCAATGTTGTTGCTTGCTGGCAAGGGCAGGGAGTGCGCATCCTCCGTCCCGGAGACTGTAGCAAGGCTCTTGGGCAGCTGCTTGATAGCCTCACTGAGCTTCTCCTTGCTGCTCTCGGTCTCCTCCTTGGTACTGCTCAGCGGACCAGAGCACGACACAGCACGGAACAAGACGTGCCGACCGCTGGACCGTCGGGAGTCGACTGTGCTAACCATATTGTTCAGTCTTCGCCAGCCGAAATTAAAAGGGTATGTGTGGTGCAGGGCAAAGGCAGCTGCCCCTGGCTTAAAGGGGCCAAGGCTGTGGGGGAGGTCAATATGTGGGTGATGAGCGTACAACGACAAACGCAAAATCACATTCTGGCACAGCAGCTTGTAAGTTTACCTCTCATTGCAAGTGGATGGACGTGACTTGTGAGGCGGTATTTCTGTGTTAATTGCTCTTTGGCTATGGCAGCACTCCCGGCTGCTATCCGGCCCCCCACCCCTACCCCCACCCCACCGAGTCCATCACACACACACAGCGTTGACAAGCGCCCCGCCTGCCCTTGCCGAAACGTGCTCCCTGGCGTATGTCCTGGGCTTTAACCACAAACTTAAGTTCTCGGCCTGGGAAGTCGGTAGAACCCTGGGCTGCCATCACACGCGCAACCATCTGCCAGTCCCGGCCCCGTCCCGTACTGTGGGATTCCCCAGGTCAAGGCAGAAGGTGAACGCGGAGCCACACTCAGCAGCTGCCGCACTCCCAAACTCAGCCAAACTCAGCAGATGCCTGTGTTGCGCGACGGCCCTGCCTGCAAGGGCAGTAGTTTCCACCTCCCGCCCGCTTCGCCTGCATCTCCCCTGCCTGGCCTACTCAACTCCAGGCCCCGGTTGCAGCAGCTCGCTCATCGCCGCTGTGAAGTGATCCACGCCAGCCAGCAGGGGCTCTGAGGGGCTTTGGCCACAGGTTCCAGCACTCATAGAACTCATAGTTGGTGCTTCGCGCTGCCCAATGCAGCAGGGTGGATGTGGTAGTTGCCTCGTGTCTGCTCCGGAACCACCCTCAATGCTTCTTCCCTGCTCTGGAACCACTCCCGAGCTTTTTGGCGCTCCCATGCCTGCCCTTCATAAGGCTGTGCAACAGATGCAGCGCAGTAAAATTCCGTTGTGCCATTCAGCCCTCACCCCTAAACCCCACAACGCAAGCGCGCGCTGCCGGCAGCGTTGCGGTGGCAACGCGGTGCACGCCTGCTCGCGCCTGGGTCGAACAAAGCCGCAATGGTGGCTGAGGCTGGTTGGTGGGTGTTGACGTGGCCAGCATCAGCGATGCAGCTGCTGCAGGCATTTGAAGGGGGGGCTCCCACCACTGACTAGGCTAAGCTTGTCGCCCAGTTTGATTTGGGTCATTCCGGTAGCTTATCATGGGCGGATGTCCATGCCTAACCGCTGCTTTTCGCGACGTCTACCATTTAGGCACAAGTGCTTACCCACCTGGTAAGCAGGACGTGTACCGCACGTCCGCAACCCAGCATGCATCAACTTCAAAGGATCATAAACTCGCATGGGAGCATGTTTCTGCTGGCTACGCCCTACTCCTGCGCGCGCAGCTCCTATCATGCGCCCGCTTCAGGGTTTCATGGCATGTTCGATACGCTTCGATTCGGTTCGATCCGATACGGTCGCGCTGAAACGTTAGTCACAGTGCACATGGGCTCCTCAGTGGTGCCGACCCACGATTAGAAATACGGGTGGTTGCAGGGCAACACGGGCATGAATTACATAGAAGTCGAAAAGGTGTGGGGGCCAAAATGAATGTGTATTATTCTGTCTGCCGGCGGCCACGTGCCGCATCTGCCAGCATCCGCGTCTTCACACAGGCAGACCGAACAGAGGTCGACAAGCTGAGGCGTAGAGGAGCGGCCTGGAGGAATGCTGAGGGCACCGACGTTCGGGCAGCAAGCACGATAGGCGAGGCAAGCATTTGAACGCAGTGTCTGCGAATGGTTGGTGCCACAGTCGGCAGCAGCGGAATCAGCAGCGGCACACGCAGGCGCTGGCGATTGCACTATGCACTAGAAAAGCGGCCGACGCCATACACAGATACACGTTTTGGTGCGCGCATGTTGGTTTATGAATGGCCAGCTTGGCAGCCGCGTGTTGCGCTAGGAAGGGCTCCCGGGAAGGGCGCCGAGCATTCTGACACGTGCGCGCATGTGCGTGTAGTGTGTGTGCCAAAGCACGTGCCATATACTCGGCTATTGCAGCACACTGCATGCGACGTCCAAGCCCTTCGAAATGCAATGGTTTGCGTAACACGGCACCTCAAAATCGTGTTTCATGAATTCATCACCGAGGATAGTATGAGTAATGAGTAGCACGCGAAGGAAGGATAGTAAGAGTAGCACGCGCGTTGGGGCAGCAAGGACGCTTAGGATAGTACGAGCAGTAAGGATACGGTCGTACGAACATTGGGGTAAACGAGGGGCCGCATGGACAGGAGCCGACGCATGCTGATGCATCGGTGGCGTGTGCTTTGAGGCCATGTGCGTGGCCATCAGGGGTTGGGCTGCAGGGCCTAGGGTGCGTTCTGGGGTGCGTTCAGGGTTTAGGGTTCAGGCGCCTGCAGGCGTTCAATTCGCCCAACGGGCCAGTCTCCGTTGGCCGCGCGCGCACTCTCGCCGCACCGATGCAACGGCACCGTCGACAACGTACATACCCCCCCCTGGTGTGCACAACGAAACACGGTGTGCACCATGTGCATGTATGCCCGAGAGCAGCATTTCGATTCTGTGTGCGGTCAACCTATGCATGCGCACGAACTGCGTGCACATGCGCAGGTGTGTTGAATTGCGTGTGTCTTTGTGCGGCTCACCACAGGCCCATCATCATGCGGCACAACATGTGAAGAACCAGCTGGCATGGATGTGATGTGGCACAACCAAGCCTGTCTCGACCTGGTCGCTTTGACCTGGTTGAAACCGGGCACATGACCAAAGCACCAGGTGATTGGCCCCAAGCCTAGGTACCACACCATGGGGGGTCCCCTTCCCTTGACCCCGTATAGTCGTATCCTTGTGTGTGTTGCACACTTGCACTTCTCAGGCACTTACACGTCTGCAGCACAAGCAGCGGCACACATGCAGTCAAGAGGGAAGTGTTGCGGTGGCAGACTGCCAGGCTTCAACTCTGAAACGAACTCAGTGCACGCACCTGAGCGGTACGTTGCGGACACCTTCCGCTGCTTGAGGCCAGTCTCCTTGCTCTGCTGGTGCTGGTCCCAGCCTGCAGCACATTGCCAAAGCCAAGTCAGGAACCCAGTGAATTAAGCTGCAAGCGCACGAGCACTCACAGGCAGTGGGTGGGCACATTGCTCACTGATGTCGGCGTCCTCCAAGAAGAGAGGTGCCAGGAGAGTGCGGCGAAAGCACTGGGCAAGCGTCCTGAGCTGGCCCTGTGCGTGCATCTCTTTGAACGTCTGGTAGGTCACTCCAAGGGTTTCCACTTCTGTGATGAGGTCCCTGACCTTCTGGTCCGCGATGGGGTAAAGCTTAGGGCGAGAGACTGCGTGGACAGTGCATGCCAGTAGCAGGATACGTGTGTAGCACTAGCCTCTGCTGGCATCGTGCCACTGGGCAACCTACCTGGAATGGACCAAGGGCTTGTGCTCAAACAGCCCAACACAAAGGATCCTGGGCCGTGCCAAGGATAGCCCAAAAACACATGCAGCTTCGCCAGAAACAAGCCAGGTCACTTCCTACCTAGTGAGCAGCATACCAACTCCTCCAGGGCTATCAACCTTTGCTCCTGCCAATATGTTATGTTATGTTACATCAGGAGCGTGTTGGCCACACGGCCCATGCTCCCCCCAGATGGGGACCAGGCAAGCAGAGGAGGGTCACCAAGCTATGCACATGCTGTGCGAGAGGGCCACAAGGGCTTAGTGCAGTACCTCAACAAACGAATCATATGCATGGCCACAAGCGGCTGAGTGCAGCACATCGCAATCACAAGCATCAATGCATGACCACCAGGGCTTAGTGTGGTGCATCCGCATCGTGCAGGGTTGCATAATACAGTTCATTGATGTACCTAGCAACCATGTGTCCATCTGAGTGGTTCAACAACTCTTGCATCGCAGCATCCGCTTCATCGCGTTCAGCATCAAACGAGACGTTGGTAATGATGCTGGTGTATTTGGCCCGTAGCTCAGAGTAGTGCGGGCATTCCAGCGCCACATGCAGTTCATCATGCAAGGGCTGTGACCCAGCAGGAAATTGCGACGCGCAGTACGGGCACACGCGGCGGTGTCTCGGTACACTCCTGCCATTATGAGAGTGACTCCTGAACTTGCGGGATGAAAAGCTCACTAAGTGAGCAACTGTCATTGTCCTCAGGCTCCAGCTTGAGGGCCTCCAGCTCCTCTTCTGCTTGTTTGACACTGATCTCGGCGTATCTTAGTGAACCCAATTGCGGGTCCCCATTTTCCACGTCCAACTCGGTCATGGAAAGCTGAAGCCTGGGAAACAGAGCAACACGTATGCAGCACGTGTAGCTTGTGTGTGTGCGAGGAAGGTATGTTTAGTGCAGCCACCTTCACCCTTACAGAACACGGTGTGAAGCCAGGCGTAGTTTGCAATCAGGTTTGCAATTCCGCCTGCACGGGCGTTAAACTATGTGCAACCGATTGAATCAAATGCGCAGCACGCACATAACATTTTATGTGCGCGCAGCACGCACATAACATTTTATGTGCGTGCTGCGCTGAGGAGATGTCGACTTTTCCCCCCCCGGGCCTGCACGGGCGTGAATCGCTTGTCATGTGCGCGCTGATGATGGCGCTTTGCGCGTGAGCGACCTTGTTTGAGGTGAGCTTCCCATGCACTGCCTTGCTGTGCTTGATCCTATGCGCTGGCATAGGTGGTCACTGGCCTTCGCGGCCTGTTGCGGGCTTCCACTGGGCCCCAGCCCTGACCATGTCATCCAATCAATCAATTGTCCTGGATGTTGTTGATGATTTTTTTGGGCCCCATGCACGACCACAGTGGGCCTGTGCGCCCACTTTGAGGCCTTTCCAATGCTCACATCAGCTCACATGAAGTCCTTGTTTATGCAATGCTTGATGCTTGCATGGGTGGAAACGCGGCCATGCATGCAACGTATGCTGTTGGGTCCTGAGAAACAGGTTGCATCCATATTCCATCACACTTCCATATGGGATTTTCGCATGGGTACATGTAACACACAAGCACGCTTGGACATGAATCATTGCACCCGTGCGGCGACGATTTCAGCACACGCGCAACACTTCAAACTCAGATAATTTGACATCCGAGGTCAAATTGAGTTTTGAGACACCCATGCGATGCCTGAAGAGTGTGTGTATGACAAGTGCATCGCATGTATGGTTGCAATACTGGTAATATAACCGGCTGGTGGCCTAGCGCTTGTCCCAGCGCGGTCTCGGACAGGGAGGGTCCAGACATGCATCGCCATGTGGCACACGCACATGCCACCACACGTGGACTAGATAGACGCACGCCTATCCAGCACATGACAGGGACCGCTTTGGCAAGGAAGCTTCTCTGCGGCAGCTTTCTGTCTGTGTCTTGGTCCTGGTTGGCGCTCGTGTCGCTATTTGGCTACCATGCCAGGTGCAGCCTTGCTGAGCACACTCGTGTTGTGCTATGTTGTGTTATGTTATATCAGGAGCGTGTTGGACTGTTGGCCAAACGGCCCAAGCTGCCCCAAGATGGGGACCAGGCGAGCAGGAGAGCGTTCCGATTGTAGTGGTCTGTACTTATTGACCGGTATGCGACCTCCTCAGCCACTCTCAAACACTGACTGCGCTGATACCGTAAGTGCACGCCATTCAACCACTCTGGTGGCCTTGATGTGGGGCATCAGAGCGTCCCAGTGCGTTTGGCGCGATTCACTTCCGATCGAGGCGCCGGATTGAGCTGGTCAATGTGATGCGTGGTTGTGCGGACGCCTTTTGCTCAATGAGCATGCATGCATGCATCGGCATCGATGATGCCTGCAGCCAGCTCACATGCCCAATCATGCCACAGCCGGTGAGGCATTCAGCCCGGGTGGCTGGTGCACTCACATGTACACCCCCCAGATCGCCCCCAGGCGTGCGGCGTGCCGCATACTCCCCGCATTCCCATCACCAACTGCTTATAAGTCGTAATTCACAACTGCGTACACGGTGTTATGTTCAGTTATGTTTCATCAGGAGCAGCCAAGTGCTTATAGGACTGGACACACGCCATGCACAGTGATGCCTGCATGTGCTACCTGGATGTCACCACACGACCACACCCACTGGAGTTGTGGCCTGGGCGGCCATATCATGCATGCCGGCCACAAGGCACAGGCTCGAGGCGTGCCACAGGCTGCTGATCTCAGCGCACGCCCAACGGCCCTTGGTAGCGCGCTGACCTCCACCAAGCGCGGTTGGGCGATGGCATGCGTACTGCCCTTGCGCGAACACACACACTGCATGGCCCCAATCATACATGAAGCATACTAGCATGAGGGTGTCACAGTGTTCTACACACAAGTCAAAACCACTCAGCCCGACAAGACATTGGGAGGGACAGACCCACCGAAGTTGAGGCCTGGTCGGCCATGCGTGATGACCGTGGCATGAAGCTGGCTCAGCAGCTCTAGCCTGGATCATTGCTGCAGTTGACGAAAATGGTTGCTGCCACAATACCGTTACAGCGCCCTCATCACCTGGAGCGATGCAAGGCAGTCTGGTGACGAGCGCATGCCGAGGCGGATTCGAAACGCCCAAGCGCAATCCACAGTTCCTGTTATGTTAACGCACTCTGGTGGCTTGCTTGATGTGGGGCTGAGCCACAGGCTATATCTCCCTTTGTAACATCTCTCTCTCTCGCTCCGGTTCCCGCACCACCCCAGCTGCCATGCCTACTTGTGCTCCCATCGCCACAGCGGCAGGTGAATACATCAAGCAGCGGTGCTCATAGCGCTGATGAGGAAGGCGCTCTGGCGTTCGCTGAGCAGCAAGGCTGCAGCCGCCTGCCGCTGTGCTCACGCTAGCTGTAAGGACAGGTCGGTCGCCCGTACAGTGAGACAGCGGCATCCGTCCACATCGCTTCAAGGCGCAGCAAGCACACATCGTATTACAGCAGCAACATCCAGAACACAACAGGATGCACGATGCTGCCAAGACGCTGCCATGCTTCAGTACCATACACCAAAAGGCACAAATTTAGGTGTGAAATCAAGCAGTGCATAGTGAGTGTAGAATGCATTGTCGACAACTTATGTACGGTGCATTACTGTATTATATAGTGCAGCTCAGGCGGTGCACAAGGCACAGCCATATCCACTGACCACGACTGGGCGTTTGGGCAAATGGCTTGCGCGTGGCTAGGCAATTATAGCTAGCGGTAGGTGCAGCTGCAAGGATGTGGGGGGGCCGCCAAACCCGGGAAAGCGCAATAAAAACACGGCTGGGAGGTCTTCAGTACATCAAAATCATTGCAAGGGCACGGTAACGTGGGCGCCAAACGCAGGCCGTCTACTGACATGCTATAGATATTAGTCGCTGCTGCGTGTAGAGGGAGGCAAGCACAGTACAGTAAGCAGTATTGTCGTGTGAAGTGCGTCGCAGTGGCGAAGGCGCACATTCAGGTTTGAACTTTTGTAATTCAAAAAGAGTGTCATCAGGACGCGCCCCGAACCTCCGGCACGAGATGCGTATGTATGTCGGCACACCATGGCAGCAGGGGCAAGCAACACACGCCCTGTCCTCGCCGCCTGCTTAGCGCAGCCAGCTCAGCATGCGGGAGGTCGGTCGCTCACGTGAACCAACGTGGAGGGCGCAAACACATGCAAGATTGGCAGGCCGGGCCAGCTAGAGCACATCGACCGGGAGATAAGCTCAAAGATAAGCTTAATGGCATGACCCAATGCAGCAGACTCATCCACAACCGCTGTCCCAACGATCTGCGCTACAAACCCTAATACTTAATGCTTGGTGCTTGACATGACGCACTTTTGGGCAGTCATTCATATGGGGGGGGAAGGGGTACCTTGCAGGGGGGGAGCTTCATCCAGGTGCGGGGTGTTGCAGCGAACGGGGTATTGTAGGAGTGCATGCAGTACGCTTGTGACCGATGCTGCCATGAGGGCACGATGCTAGCCGGATTGGGCTTGAACGAGATACACCATGCTCGCGCATGCGCGATGCTTCACAGCTGACAGACAAGCAGTGCCCAACCCGGCTAATACCACAACCAACGTCGCTTCGAAATTGAAATCCCACACTGCTGCACCTGCTGCTACGCATACAGCCAGCAGAATCCATTTGGCACGTACAGGGCCACACGCACGAGCTGCCAAACGATGCAGCGGAGGGACGCATCACCCATCACAGTACCCCAAGATGACTTGGCTTTGACAATACCGTACTGTGCGTACCGTGCAGTCTGTACGCAAGATGCAGACAGGTGCGCGAGGCACAACCCCAGGTTAACATGAGGCCGTTGTGGGAGTGAGTGAGTGAGAGCCAAGAACGGCACCTCGAGCGCTTGCTGTAGGTGTGGGCCGCAGTGGGGGAGTGCGGAAACGCACTCGGCGGTTCACGCGCGGGTGCGAACGTATGTACCAGCACACCGCGTATCTGAAGGCGAGCGCACCCGCCGCTACCCCGCCTTGCCCCGTGCCATCCCACGCTTCATGCATGCAGTGGTCATGATGGTTGGCGACAACGGTCGCTGCATGCGCGGTACTCTCGCCTCACGCACCCCTCCGCACGCCACCGGGCTCAGGCATTCCCACGCAAGGCACGGCACGGAATGGCCACTCGCGCGCACAGGGACAAGCCGCAGACACGTGTGCTGGCGTGCACGTTCCGTCACAGGCCAGGGGGGGCCACGGCACAACACAATCGCCACAAGCCCTAGCGATGCACTGTGCACGTGAGTGCTTTGTCAGGCCAGCCTAGACAGTGCATTGCCAGTGTATTGTCATGACTGACGCGAGGCGAGGTGTGTGTTTGTCGTCGTGCGGCCTCCTTTTATGAAGCCTCCGTGGATCATTCCTAGAGGCAGAGAGCTGCAGTACGGCATCCCCTACACACAACACCCCGCTTGTGCTGTGTAACGTCGTGGCTAGCAAATGGCTAAGCATATCGTTGAATGCTCGTGGCAGCAGCTGCAAGGCACTGCGCACGCATGCCCCTTCCATAGAGCGGGAAGCCACGCAGACCTCCAAGCATTCGCCACCAGCACTGGCTTATTTGTTGTAGAGCGCTCATCGTTCGGTATGGCGGCGTTGCAGCCGCGGGGATCGCCGGTGGGCGGTGGCCCGAGCAAAACCGGTGTTGTGACACCTGGCAGAGGTGGCCATTAGAGGGACGGGAGGGCCGGAGCAGTGTTGCACAGGACGTCACTCGGACAGCGCGGCAAACCCGGCCGCGAAAGCAGCGGCCGCAAAGGGGTTGGGCTCGAGCGCGCCCGCGATGCCCGCGCCGCCGCCGCTGCCGCTCGCGCCGCCCGGCGGGCCGCCGCCCGGGTGCTTGGCCTCGCCTTCGCCCGTCAGGCGGCGTGCGAGCGCGCGGTCAAACTCGCTCTGAAGAGCATCGGCGTCAGCAAGCATAGCGTTGAGCTTTGCCAACACGTCGTCAAACGAAGGGCGTTCCTCGGGGCAGGTCGTCCAGCAGGCGCGAGCGAGGTCGGCGTAGCGGGGCGGCGTGTGCGTCGGGAACTCCGGCCGCAGCCCCTCGTTCACCACCTGCCACGCACGCCACACGCAGGACGAGTTGCAGGGGCGGTTTGTGCAAAACGTTCGTTGTGTGTTGCGCATGTTTCCAGCACAAATTCAGTGCGTGTCATGCGGGTTCCATGCACACATGCACTCTGCGTTCGGTATCCTTGTCGCACACGCTCACTCCCAAGCATATTCTGGGCACGATGAATGTCATCTGTGCGGCTGCATTCTTGGCGCTGTTCACGAGGCTGGGTTTCGACAATAGGACAATGAGTCAATGATCAATAAGCATGTGAACGCTGTAGGCCTGCGCTCTCCACAAAGGCATGGCCCATTCCAGCATTGTGGGGTTACAAAACACAGCACCCACTCATGCACACAGCACGACCCCATGGGGATCACACGGCATGGCATGGCCCCGCAGGGTCCTCTTCCTGACCACGCACTCACGCACCTGCAGCACCACCTGCTGCATGCGCAGGTCGCCGTATGGAGGCCGCCTCACCACCAGCTGCCACACTGCACGCACCCGCAAGACCAGCAATGCAGCCAGCATGCAAGGGGAGGGTAAGGGGCACGTCGTGGTGGGGGGGTAGCGTTTAGGGTGTTCAGGGTCAGGGTTTTAGGGTGTAGTGCACGCGTGCACGTGCGAGGTGCAGCCTTGACGGCCGAGACGACGCGCACCAGGACTCTCCCTCCACTGCAGTGATGTGGGTCATGCAACGATCTATGCCAGTCATTGAGCCATGCAGAGATGAACTGCATGTGGGTCATGCGATGCAAATGCCGCTATGCTGTGGGAGTGCAGGGCGTTGTGCCGTGAGCGGGATGATTGGGTCGGCTGCTAAAACGACCGTAGCAGGTGCAAGGACGCGTGACCCACATATGCAAGCCTGCATGACCCACATCAGTTTACGAGCTGTCCGTCCTGCACTTGCTGTACTGGTACGCCCTGCACTTACAGATGATGCCCATAGCAAACACGTCCCCCGACGGCCGCAGTATGCCCGACTTGAGCAGCTCCGGTGGCATGTGCGTGACGGTGCCGATGGTGGCGGTGCCGATGTGGCTGGTGTTGTCCGCCAGCATGCGGCTCAGCCCGAAATCAGCGACCTGAAACCCGGGCCACGGACAGGCACACCACGTAAATCATCACTTTCATCAGGCGCACCAACATGCAATTCGGGCAACGGACAGCCGTCCCCACAGGAACAACGACAGAGGCCAACAACCAAAGCTGGCGCCGATGGTTCAACAGCACAAGCCGAGAAGCAGCATGCAATCGCTGCTGGGTGCATGCTTCCTCCCTATGTTTTGGATGCAGGCTTTGTGCTCTTCTGCGCTATTTCTACCCTTGCCCACGCCCGGCCAGGTGCTGACTCTTCGCCGCCTCATCCCGCGTGTGTGTCACCTCACCTTTGCGCGTACGATAGGTCGCCCACCCTCCTCCGTTGTGCAGAGCAGCACGTTTTCACACTTGAGATCTGCACCGTCGGGTCAGACAGCAATATAACTGAACACATTAATATGATTAAGTAATCACCCTGCGCACCTTGCTGTCACTGGACAACGGCAGAGCAGCGTTGGCGTGAACTGACGCTATGCTAGTCAGTTGGTCATGCTGCGCTCACTAGCGGCCATGCCGTACTGTGCGACCCCAGTTTTCCAGCTGTTGTGGGTTAAAAGTCCAGGGTTGGTGATGTGCAGCGCTTGTAGGCGTTGCGCGGGTTCGGCAGGAATAACACGATATATACTCTAAAAGGCATTTGCCATTGCTGGGGCTTTCCTTTCCCCGCCCTTACCTCCGTGGCATATCCGCTGCTGGTGAAGGTACGCCATGCCCGCCGCGATGTCACGCGCGATGCCGAGTATGGCGCGCTGCAGTAACACCGCCACACCGCCACACGACCACACCAGCAAACAAGTTAGCAACACGCGTTAAGCACGCATGATGCAAGAATGGTAAGCAACCAGCCGACCAAGCATCAACCACGTGATAATGGCTGCACCAGAGCATGCGGTATACGACAGACGTGCATCACGTTACCAGCCCCCACCCCCACCCCCAGCATAACAGCAAAATGCAGCCTCCCGCACAGGTACGTGCACAGCATACAGCATACAGGTGCAGCTTGGTGAACCTCTTCTGCTCGTCTGGTCCCCATCTGGGGGGGAGCATTGGCCGTTTGGCCAGCACACTCCTTATGCAACATTACATAACACACAGGTACACGTACAGCATGCAGCCTTCCTGTCTCAGTGTCTGTCGCCAAACGACGCACCATGTCTCCGAGGTACAGCGCCTGGCCGGTGGTGCCGTGGTCGTCACTGAGGTTCACGATCCCCGCCAGCGACCCGCCGTTGGCGTACTGCAAAGGGCAATACATACAGTTGGCGTACTGCGTTGGCATACTGGATTGGCGTACTGCACAAGGCAATGGCAGCATGACCGGTGTGACCCCTGGCTTGCCGGATGCGATGCAACTGCCGTTGCACTTGAAAGTGAAATATGAAGAGCAGAGTCTGGTTGGGGGCCTGTGTTGATCCAAGGCGCACGAGTCGTTTTTTGCTGGTCTGGGTGCCGGCCGCACGTGCTTTCATGCACAGCGCCGTACGGCAGTGTCAGAAATCAGGCCCGCTGCGCGACATGCCGCAGCTGCCGCCAGTGCAGCGGGCTGAACGACGTCCGCACGTGGCGCGCATAGCGGCCCCTTTCCTTCCCACGACGCGTGCATAGCGAGCGCCTGTGCGCACTGCTCGCGCCTGGACGTGCACCCACTGGCAGCCACCCTGCCACCCACGCAAGCCACCCTGCCACCCTGTAGCCGTAGGCCCCTACAGCCCCACAGCCCTCAGGTTCAAGGTTCAGGACAGGTGCACCGTGCACCCTGACCCCTCAACCGTGCAGCCCTGAGCCCGACGGCCGGAGAACCTACATGCGCCTCCACGCGAACACACGCACGCACGCACCTCCAAGACAAGCCACGTCTGCGCCGTGCTGGCAGCGCTGGCAGCGGGTATGACTGCGGTGGAGTTGGAGGAAGCTACCATGCCGCCCGCGGCCACCACGCAGCCCGCGTCCGCACTCTCGTCCTGTTCGCCGCACGGCAAGCAGCACGTGGTGGAGTCGGGCCAGTCATAGAGTGTCCGCCACGCGGCAACCAGCACAGCAACACGTGGCGGAGCAGCTGCGCGCAGGATGCGCGCAGGAGCAACCCCACAGCTGTGCGCAGCGGGGAACAACGGCAGCCGCAGCAGGTGAGCGCGCACCTTCAGAAGCGCTGCGGGTGCGGCGACCGTTGTCTGCAACCCGCCCCCGGAGTCGAGCACCTCGAAGTGAAGGGCCGACACCACATTCGGGTGTTTGAAACGCGTGCACAGTTCCACCTCGTTGCGTATGCGGTCTATGTCCTGCTTGGCATGGGAAATGACCTTCACCGCGACCGTCTGGCCACGCCAGGTGCCTGCAGGTGTGAAGACAAATGCACCACAGGGGTGGTGCTGTAACAAAGTAGGGCAGATTATTGTGGATTTGGGCTTGTCCCAACTTGATAGCTGGCCTGGGTTCAAGCCTGACAATAATACTGTGGATGAGTACCCAACAGAGGGAACAGTAGCTTTGGCTTGTGTGGAGGGCCCCCAGGCAAACATAAAGAATGCACTAGACTCAAGTCTCTATCCGTCACATTTTTATTGTACGTGCTGTGCATCCTGCTGTCAAGTATCAGTGAGCTCGGCGCGCATCTTAGCATCGGCACGTTGCAATACAGGACGTTTGAGGCTTGCTTGCGGGGGCTGTACTGTGCTGACCCGTCCTTACTCACCTTTGTACACGTGTCCAAAACTGCCTGCTCCAAGTAGCATGTGCAGCTGAATAACAGTCATGTCCGAAATTGCGCTTGGCGCTGCTGACACACCCTGACTTAGGGCACCACTGCTAAGCACCGTGCTGGGGTTGCTACCCGCGTCCTTGGCCAAAGCTGTCACCAGCTGCTTGTTGTTAGCCTTGACCAGGCCAACAGGGTAATCTGAGCTCTGAGCCCCCGAGCTGCTGTGCGGCACTAGCCCAGGGTGATCATGGCTATCTCGGCTGTCCACCAGAATGCCTGACAGTTCCTTGGTCGCGCCAGCTGCTTTCCTCCTCTTCATGCGCCTCCACACAAACAGCCCAACAATCAGCATGATCGCAAAAAAGGCAAACGCGCCTGCGGAAGGGGGAGGGGACGGGGGCGCGGGGGGGCGGGGGGAGGCAGAGTGCGTGAGAACTGAACTTGCCCAACCCTGCCATCCTGCTTTGTAAGAATACAGTTGAAGCAAGCAGAGTTTCCGCTTCAAGGCGCAACCACAGGCTTGCCAGAGCAACACTGCAAAACTGCAAACTAGCTCGCAGCAGGTCAGTGTGTTCAAGAGCTCAACGGTACCTCAGCGCTTCAACCACAAACTTAGTGCACACCAACAACTCACCTAATATGCTGCCAACCAGAATCGCCGTAGTGTTTTGGCTTGAACTGGGCGCCGCGGCCAGTGCGGGCAACGGCGGCGGTGTGCTGCTCCTGTTCCTCAATTCGTGAATACACTCCTCTAGCCGCTCGCCCGTCTCTCGCGAACAAGGGGGCTTGACGAAAACATCGCATAGCACTGTGATAGGGGGCGGAACACACGCAGGTTGGTGCTGCAAGCAGTCAGTAACCACCCGCAAATGCACGTAGCGCTACGCTGACAACGCTGACAGCACAACACAAAAAACCTCAGTTGCATTGATGCTCACGTACCAACTGTGTCTTGGTACGCAACAGACAGCGGCGACGTCACAACCCCATTGCTGCTTTTAGGGCCACCACCTGCGAGTGCAAACCAGAGCCAGAACGCACATTCACTATTTTAGCGCCAATAGCAGCGCCTTACACTTGGGCAAAAAGCGGCACATGGCCCAACTGCCGCGCAGGTGGTGTGCGACTGTGCGCTCCAAGCGATGCAAGCCTCACTAGCACAAGCCAGCCTGTGGTTGCAGGCGTACCTATAAGATAAACGGTCATTGACTGGTAAATGAGGACCTGAGAGAAGCAGGTTTTCACAGGGCCCAAACCGTCCATGCAGTAGGAATCAAGCCTCAGAACGTGTTGGTCGTCAACAGCGTACGACCCGTTGCCGCTGTTCCCCAGAAGCTCATCATTGTCAACACAAGCTTCTCTGTAGACTATAGAGCTGATCAACACCACGCTGCCGGATGAAGTTTCGTTGACGCAGTCGGGCCGTTCGGACAACAACGAGAAAAGCCCAGCGATTCTCAGCGACTTGAACTCGACCTTGGCTCCATCTCGTAGCGCCCATGCTGGAGTGTACTTATAGCCAACAAAGTTCAGCAGTGGGTAGGCACCAACAACGCTGGGCGCCTTGGTGAACACGACGTCGTGTCGCAAAACGACGTCGTTTGTGAACAGCGTAACATTCACATCGTTCAGCAGTTGTATGACAGGCGCCTTGTTTGCCAGCGCTGCCCACATCTGCAGCTCGTCTGAAATCTGAACGGGTGGCCGTTCCTCAGCCGCGGACGTAGGCAGCGTGACTGCCGTGTCCAACGTGTTGTATGAGGTGCTGGTGCCTGCATCCTCTGAGCCAGCTATATGTGTAGTCCATGTCAGTGCCAGCACCTGACAGAGCAGGAAGACGGTACAGCCTGCTGACCCAGGCTTCACAGAACACCCGCTGCTGTGTCGTGCCATGGCGCAAACTGTATGTAGGGCCACGCTGCCTAGGCTGCCTGTGCTACCTCACAGGGCGACATAGGCATACAACAGAAGCAACATGTCTGTATGTCTGGCTGCGCTTACTACAACAGCGTTTAGGCAAAACGCGCGCAAGTCGACTTCCGGTGAGAAACTGCTCAAGTCAAAAAGAGACAAGGAGCACAGTTGGGATGTGAAGCGGGTGCCAATGAGGGCCAAGGGGGGTGACGTGTAGGTTTGTTGTGTCTTGTTGCTACCCAGTATGACAAGTGAAGTGGCATCGAGAGTGAGCACCACTTGAGCAAGGTGCAACGAAACCAGCCTGTGTCCAATGCATTGTCTGACAGCAGTACATGCAACCCCCTGCTCTTAGTTATAACACAATAAGCCAGACGTCAACGCAGAATGGTTGCTAACAGTGGGGCGCAGGATCAGTGACGCTCGAGGCCGTGGTCTGCCGCGCTCTGCAACGCCGCGCCATTCTCGCCCGCCAGGCGCAGCGGTGTTTCCCCAGCCTTGTTGGCGGCCTGCAGCAGCAAAAATGCGAACTTGTTGATTTTGCAGGCATACAAGCCGAGCTCGGCTTTACAGCTGACGGCTCTGCTGCGCAGTTGGCACAACGTCCGTCGGACCCTACAGTTTATAGCATGCAGGGAAGCGACGAGAGCACAAGCAGGGCATTCCGGCGTAAAAGCGGAGAGGCGACCCCCTATACCCCTGGGCTAGCCGCCTGCACGCTGCAGTGTGTGTGCCGAACCAACTGCCGCGCTGCGTTTCAACGGTTGAAGTCGACATCATAGTGAAAGTACAACGTGGCATTAAGCAACCAAGGGTTGGCAAGCAGCACCAACCTGGCCAACCCAGTCCAAGGCTGTTAACAACCAGAACACCCTTCAGCTGTCCACTTTACACATACACCAGCACGCGCGACTTGACTTGCTGAAGGTCCAACGCTGTGCAATCTCCAACCTCACATTTGTGTTGTTGATCGTTGTTCACAGGTTGTACATCACAATATGGTCAGGACGAGGTTTGTCAGAACGGTCAGAACAAACTGGTTAGCCAGTGCGTCACCAACACCGTCCCCTTCACAACAAGTGGGTGACATAGCAGAGTGAAATTTGAGAGTGACTATCGCCCATGTATGGGAGTGACGTATGAGAAGTGAACCGTACTCACGTTAAGATCAGCGCCAAGTGCAGCCAGCAAGAACGCGGCTTGAGCTTGATCGTCCTGAACCGCCTCGTACAGCGGCGTGTTGCCCTGCCGGACACGCACAACGACACACAGAAAATCGGCCGCTGCTCCTTGACCCAGGTTTGTGTGTTGCACACCGAGGCAGGGTTTTAGCACTGTCAGCATAGTGCAGCACAACCCTACACCCTACGCCCTACACAGCCAGAGTCTCCCGTGCCTGTACCAACGCAGCCAAACACACGCCCGGCCTATTACACAAACCGCGCCGCTGCGATATAAAAGCAGCCGCTGCGAAGGCCATCGGCGCACCGCCTGACAGCAGGGCCGGCGGCGGCAGCGCCCCTGGACCGCGCCCGGCGCGCGCATGCTGCTCACCGACACGCTCCTGATGCAGCATAACGTAACATAATAATGCTACACTCACCTCGCTGTTCCGTGCGTCGATGCGTGCCTTGCCTTCCTCAACGAGCGCTTTAATCGACTCCGTCTTGCCAGCCGCCGCCGCCCTGAGAATGCAAAATAAATTGCAGAATTGTATTGTCGTACATACTGTTGACGGTGGTGAAGGTATGGCCGGATCCGGATCCGGGTCCACCCCTGGATCCACCCCGACCGGAGGCGGTCCAGGCCCCCCTTGGCTCTACCATGGTTGATCCTAGCCCCCTGATCGATCCATATGCGAGAGCATAGCATGGATCGGCTCTGCATTCGGCCCGTATGTGACCCACCCCGTGAAGCGCGCGCGAACGCGCGCATGCGTTAAGGGAGCATCCCGTTTGCAGTTTTATGCTACCAGGCGCGGAAGCAAGCCTGCTGTGGGCCTGCCTCCTTCTGGAGTGTCTCGCGAGGAATTGGGACGAGCGGCGGTGCGGCGCACTGTGCGGAGCCGCTGAAAGCAGCGAACATGAACGCATTGCCGTCACACACGCGTGTGCCCGAGCTCCCTCCGCAACAGTGAAACTGGCCATCGGGCATCGGCTGGTGCGTCGCGTACCTGATTACGTACTACCTAGGTGGTGCCGAGCAACATGCAGCACACAGGAAGGGTACTGTAGGGAGGTCCACTACTGCCACATGGCAGGCGCATCCTGTGAGTGCACACTGTTGGCATCGGCGCTGCATCGCTGCCGATGCACGCGCATAGAGTGCCAGCCGTCTTGCTGGCTTTCGCTGTAATTTCCCCTACATTTCTATACTCGGCTGTGTGCGTTGCTTGCTGTACTGGGCACAGGGTGAGGCCACAAGACCCAGGGAAGTGAACGCCCTTTCCCCGCTCGCGCTCGCGCGCTTTCCCCTCCGGCTCACCCAACACCCACCTGTGCAGGGGCGTCATGCCAGTAGCCTTATCTGCTTGATCCACGTGTGCACCGTGCTTAAGCAGCATACATATGAGCCCGACCTTGCCCTTGCCGGCCTGCGACAAGCACACAGCGCGCAGCTCAGGGGCTGAGTCCACAGCTGACTGCGGCTTGCCCAAAACTCACAAGGACCCCCCATCAAATCGACAAGGCTATCAGCACAAGTGACACGCGCGGTATCTTAATACCAAACACCGGGTTACAATGCCACGGAGGGGTGCAAGATCAAACGCCCCTTGCTGCCAGCCGCGCCGTTGCTGGCACGTCGGTGGAAGGTCACGGCGGGACTCACGGCGTAATGGAGCGCGCTTCGCCCTGCGTTTGTCAAGTGGTTGACGTCCGCGCCTTGCTGTAGGAGGTATTCCGCGATGGCCTCCTGCCCAGCGCTGACCGCGGATGTCAGCGCCGACCAGCCCTCCTCGTCGACGCTCGAGATCGATGAAGGCTGCGTGTTGTACAGCAGCTGCACAAGCGGCAGGCTCCCACTGCCACAGGCTGTGTGCAGCAATGTGCGGTGGTCTTCGTCCTTTGCCTTGCACAGGCGATGCAGTTCCGTGGGCTCGAGGGTTTCGAAATACGACAGGTTGCCCTCTCGCGCAGCGGACGCGGCCTGCTCCATCCCTCCCTGCCCTCTGCAGAGTGCTTGTAACTGGGTACCAAAGCGTGCTGGTGTCAACTACCTAACAGTCAAGGCGTTGCGGCTAGGGAAGCCGAGTTGGGCCGGTGATGGAAAGGGACTTGAGAGATGGTCACCTGCGGAGCATGTGCAGCGGAGGAGAGAGACACAGCAGGGCAGGAAAGGCGTAAAGAATGGTGGAAATGGTGCATAGGCCGGCCATGCTTTGTAGCTTTGGCAATAGGCCTTGTAATTGACCAAACTGGGGAGTGGTTTCGGGCATTACGAGAGGGACATCGACATGCAGTGTAACCATGATCCTCATGAGGCTTGGATGTTTGACAGCGTGTGTGTGCAAAGGAGCAGCACGAGAGGTCTAGCCCCGTGCATGCCTATACAGTAGTTGTCTCACTGCTGAGTCACCCCTGGTACAGGCGTTGGGCCGGCCGGGGCAGCCCCATGAGAGGCAGACCTGTGCGTTCCAGAGGCCGCCTAGGCAGCTCTCACAGCAATCAGCACAATCAGCAGGCATGATAGCAAGCAGGCTGAGCTGGCAGCGGGGTGAAACTCGTACTGCGAGTCATAGGGACACTCAGGGACACTCAGGGACATTCCATGCGAATGTTACTGCGACGAAGAGGCAATGTGTTGCAAGACTGCAACGCGCAACGCAGCCGAGAGTATATGTATGTTATATTGTTATGTTACATCAGGCGCGTGTCGGCCGAACGGCCCATGCTCCCCCCAGATGGGGACCAGCAGAAGAGGTTCACCAAGCTATGCAGCTGAGAGTAAGGTAGGCGAATCGCTAGTCGGTGCATGCGCAGTAGCGGATTGCTGGGGGGAATGGGGTATGGATTGCGGGGTGCATGGGAAGCTTGGGAATGGATGCTGAATCGGAACGCGCAGCCTGCTTGCTGGCCTCGCACGCCGCTGTGCTGCTGCCGCCCACAGTAGGCCTGAGGGGCTAGGGGCATGCATCGCGACTTTGACAGCACCACCTGTGATGTACTGAAGGCACCTTGCCTTCGGAACGCTGTCCCACAGTGACAGCCCGCACCTCCCCCGCATGATTGACAGCCAACATCTGACAAGACTGCCTATTGCATGTGCATCTCGACACATCTACCATGTCACAAGCAACGGTTCACACCTTGTCCCAACCATCCCGTGTTGTCGCTCACGGCTAAACAACTCACGCTTTTCAGACATGTAGGGTCAGGCTGCAGAGCCATTTTCTTTCAAACGGTGCCACCATGGTGCTTTTGCATGCGCCGGTGCGCCGCGTGCAAGTTGTCGCAGTGCTGCTTCTACTGTATGAGGCTGCTATGTCGTCTGAGGAGGCATGTAGAAGGAACAGCGCCAGGATTTTGAACCGTGTGGAGCTAGCCAAGCTGCAGGAGCAACCAGGTAAGAAATGAAGGTCCGCGGCGTTGAACTCTTGCCACACCAGTCGCTGGTGGCAGTCTTGGTGAATGTGGAGCTCGTTACATACTTGTTTCCAGCTGTTTCCAGCTGTTTCCAGCTGTTTCAAGCACAGCTTAGTGCGTGTTGTTGCTCTCGACGTTGAGTGCGTGCAACAAATCTTGAAACCCGAAACCAATACTTCTCAATACTCAGGTGTGCCGCAGCAACTGCACCTCATTGAGACTCAGCTGGAATCGCTTGTATTCTCCAACCAGGTAACCAGGGCAGGTGCAGGTGTGCGCGCTTGTACGCCAGCGCTTTCAGGTGCAGCGGCGTTGCGAATGGTGACATTTGCTTACTTCGTCTACAGGACAAGGATTCGCCTAGTACCTTCGAAGTTCAACTCTTTCCATCTAGAGGGGTGCCCACCCCAGCGTCGCTTGTGAAGCGGTATCCTGTGCGGTGAGTTCACTGCACACCGCACGAGCCCATGTGTTCACTATCCTGGGCAAGACTGCGAGTCTGACTGCCTTAGCCAGCGGTGGTGTTGCAAACTTTTAGCTGCAGACAGTCGAACGGCTGTTGCCTGAACGTGTGCAGCTTGGTATGCGCGCCCCTGCCCCGCACCTGCCTTAAGTTGCTCATGCGGTGTGGTGTCATGCTGTGCAGGAGCCGACTCTATGCAGAGTTGGCGGTCCTCTTCCCTCGAGAGTGGCAGCTAGTATGGCCTTTCCTAGGAAGGTACGTCCAGCCTGCAGGCTGGCGATTTGTGCTTGAGAGTCACACTTTTCGTTGGAGCAGGCACGTATTCCAGATATCTACCTCACCTGGTCCACGCCACCTTGCTCTGCATCATGCCACGGCCCTGCAGCCTGAGAGATGCGGTCGCGACTGGCTATTCTGCTTGGCAGCGAGAGCACACACAGCTGCTGCCACAGTTCTATGAAGCGGTGCCTGGAAGCCGCGTGCAGGTGAGCGCTGTCCAGAGCTGGCGACCGCTACGTCAGCCCTCCCAGATACCGCCTGCCATGCTGATGGTCTGTGCGGGACAGGCCCCATACGCATGTGAAAGGCGCATGCCATGCACTGCACTCCAGGAGTGCCTATGTTGTGCAGCGGCCTGCGTAAGTTGGTCGCGCCTGCACCAGGGCCACCTGCAGAAGTTACTCCTGCACATGCATTTGGGACACATGTTATGTTATTTTATGTTACATCAGGTGCGTGTTGGCCTCACGGCCCGTGCTCCCCCCAGATGGGGACCAGGCAAGCAGAAGAGGGAGACTTTGGGGCAGTTGGGAGGCATGTTGCAGTGCATGCCAACGCCCAACGTAGGCTTGCCTGGTATGGCAGCACGCGCACAGCTTGAGCAAAATCAGGCTGAATTCCAGCCGCACGGCGATGGTGTCCCCGGGGTCAAGCAATCGGCATTCGGCAGCCTGCCACGAGCAATACCTGGTTTGCAAATTTGCTGTTGGCTGCAGCCGGATGCTCGGGCGGTATGCGCCCCCGGGCGGTACGTACCACGGCCCTGGAGTAATGAGGGCGAGATGAGGTGGGTCAGCTGCAACGTCACTCTTTTGGCCGCGCCCCCGCCCTCCCCCCGTACGGGACCCTCTGGCGCCGCCGCTGCCTCCCCCTCTGCTACTGTCTCTGAGCCATCCGCCAGCTACACCGCTGAAGAGGGGTTGCTTGGTGAGAACGGCACACGTGGGTCGGGCAGGGGCGGCGGGGAAAGCAGCGGGGAAAGCTGGCGCGGCGTGCAGCACACAATCACGCTGTGGTCACGCGTGAAGCGCTACCGCGCGTTCTTAGAGCAGGTCGTCCCGTACGCGAGCCTTGGCTGCCAATACGCTACTGCCTCCGCTTCTGCAGCAACTGCCGCAGCTGCAGAAACTGCCGAAACAGACCAGCATCAGCGTCCCCCCTACTCATCAGCGATGCAAGCTTGCTACAGCCAGCGTGGAGCCCCCTACAGCACTGCGGGCGGTGCTGGCGTGTGCAGTGGGGAGGCCCCGACCGAGCAGGAGATGTTGGCCGCACGCCATGTCAAGTCGCTGCAGCTGCTCTACAAGCTGACAGGTGAGGATGGTGAAGTTGCCTTTGTTAGCAGCGTGCGCACATAGCGCACGAAAGCCATGCGAGCCGCAATTGGGACAAATTGTACGGGAGACGCAGTGATGTGGGGATGGCCTGCTTAGCTGTCCTCCTTTAGGGGATGCTTCCAAGTTTCATTACTGATTTGGGCGGTAGCGCTTGCCCTGCATTGGTGCTAGGGCAGCAGGTGTTTCAGCTGCACCTCCGGTCACATCCGTTGACTGCGGGCTTTGGCTGCGCCGGTGGTTCCTCGTTGTCACCCCTTCACTTGCTGGTTACCCCCTGTCAGGCCTGTTTGTGGTCCGTGTGTAACTTAGCTCAACATTCCTGCAGCTTCTCCCATGTATCCTGCAGTTCTGCTGGTGCTTGTGCATGTGACGCATGGCCCTCGCCTTCTGACTGGTCGTCGGCACCTGTCACCCCGCGCAGGCAGCTGCCCGTGTACTGCCTGCCGCAAGATCCTGCCAACGCTGTACTACGCGCTGCCCGTACCGCTACAGCATGTATTGGATTCGCTCAACCCGTTCCTGGAGTCCTCCCTCGCCTCCGGCGTCGTCGGCGGCGGCACCTCATATCAGCACCTTCCCGCTGCCCTAGGCCAACACCGCTCCGGCCAACAGTACAGCCACCATCACCACCACCCTAGCTGCCACGCGGCGGGCGGCAGCGCTGCGGCGCGCCTGGCGGCGGCGTGCCTCGGCAAGCGCGCCGGGCGCTGCGGGTACGAGCCGCAGCCCGGCTGGTTTGAGTCGCGTGTTGGGACGTTGTTGGCGCCGCTGGCGGGGCATTTGGCATTTGCTCAGCAGGTAAGCGCCACCGCATGCACCCGCTGTGCCCTGACCAGACGATAGTGGTGCAGACGCTCGAGCAAACACGCGCCAACCGCAACTTCCCCTGCCTGTAGCGAACGCGTCCGGGGGCTGCGCACACAACCATTCGAGCGCTACAGCCCATTCAATTGTCAGCATTGAAGCGTGTGCGCATGTGCAAGTGTGCGCGTCCGACAGGGCTCGCGTGGGGCCATACACTGCGATTCCCGTGGGGCCATGCAGCATCCGTGTCACTAAACACATACGTAAGGATAGCGACCTCAAGATGGAGTGTGTGTGCCGGTATGTCAGGAAGAGCGCCCATGGGGCATGCCATGTAATTCTTGTGGGGCCATGCAGTGTGCATATGCGTTTGCGCATGGATAGAGACTGCACCTAACCTGACCTGACCGGTGCCAGTATGTGTGGGTGTGCTGCTCTGCCATCCTCCCTGCAGCTCTACCAGCGCGTATCGGGCCCGGTGGCGCTGCGCCACCTCCTTACGCTCATCGAGACGCTGCACGCCGACGCGCGCGTGGCCGAGGCGTTGACGGCGCAACGCCCACACGCGCCCGCACCCACTGCTGCTGCCGGTGCCGCTGCGGAGCCAGGCGCGCCGGGCGTGCCAGCAGACGTGGCGCCCGCGCCTGCAGCAGCGGCACCGGCACCGGCCGGCGCAGCGGCGGTGGGCGGAGCCCTGTCTCGGAGCCACGAGACGACAGGTCTCGATGTGGTTTCGGAGCAAGGGGTGCGGCGTGGCGCGTCGGTGCCAGCTGCCGTGCCGGCGGTTTCCACCCTTGGGCAGGAAGCCTCCCTGGCAGCGGGAGCCGGGGGCGGTGAGATGCTGCAAGAGGCGGCGGAAGAGGATGAGGATGGGGGGAGCGAGGTTGGCGAGGGGGACCAGGAGGGCGAGGATGCCACCGGCCGCCACCCCAGCTTCACCGACGATGTCATTGCCGCGCTCGCCATCATCGCGGGTGAGTTTGCATCCTGCGTTTTACATTGTGAAACGACTGCAACCATATCACGCGTGTATGTCTCACAGGTTCTGTCTGGATCACATGGCTGTGTCAGCTTGTGGCTGTGTTGCTCACTTGCTCAGCACTGTGGCCGAAAGGTGCTCGTGCTCACTGCGTGCGTACCTTGGTGGCTTGACGTACTCCTCTCTCGCAGTCCCCATCTGGCCACAGCACGGGGTGCTCAGCCAGCGCATACCAACAATGTTATTATATACCTACAACACCATTGTATAAGTACACGACTATTAATTCATGCTTGTGCTTTGGCTGCTGCTGTGCGCAGTCCTGCTTCACCGCGGCGCGGAGCTGTACTTTGTATTGGCGGTATGGGACGAGTTTGTGCATATGGGAGAAACCATACCGCGGGAGACGCGCCTGGTAACCATTGAAAGGTGGGTCAGTCAGGCACCTGTAAGGAGTTAGGGAGGGACCTGGGAGGTGTATTAGGGCCTTTTCACACCAGGGGGCAAATTTGGCCCCAATGAAATTGACTTGGTGATTTCGACCTTTCACACTGGGCCATTCGAGGCAAATTTGCCCCAAATGGAGGGGAAAATTCAGACATTTGCCCCGAGGCCAAAAACGTGGGTTTAATTTGCCCCCTGGCTGGTGGCAAATGGTTCAAATTTTGATTTGCCCCCAGATGTGCCCCCTAGTGTGAAAGGCCCTTAGAGGTCTGATGGTTGTCCCAAATGAACTGTGGCTGTAGTACGTGTGTATGCGTGGCTCACTTCATGTCATGTAGTACGTGTGTAGTACGTGTGCATACGGGGCTGGCTGCATGTCATGCTGATCATGCTGCAGGCTGCTGTACGAGGCGTTCTGGGCGCCCAAGCGCACGCTGCTGCTGCGCTACGTGGGCTTGTCGGTGGCGGACGTGGGGCTGCAGTGGGCAGCCGCGCGCGCGTTTGGCTTCCCGGGCCTGGTGCAGCGTCTGACGGCGCTGGACGTGCTGACGTGGCTGGGCGTCATCGTGGTAGGTCGGGGCCCCTCCTCTTACTGTCTTTGGGTTACAGGGTCCCGGGTTTCAGGGCTGCTACGTTTAGGGTCTAGGGTTGCTATATGGTTTAGGGCATCCTGCATGCCTGCATGTACTGTGTCCGCTGTGTGACACCCCTTTGCTCTCGCTTTCTGCGCGCTCCTTCCTTCCTTCCTTGCCTCCCCCCGCAGTGTGTGTGGTACTTTTCGCTGTGCGCGGTGGAGGTGGTGGTGCGTGCGTCACGCGCGCTGCTGGCGGCCGCCGCCTGTGCGCGCAGCCTGCACGACGACGTGTGGCTCATGACGCTACCGCAGGTGAGGGCAGTGGGGTAGTGGGGGCCAGGGCGCGGTTGGGG
>BDDA01000435.1:87815-99266 GCA_001662385.1 Chlamydomonas asymmetrica | reverse complement strand
GGACGTGTGCTGCTGGGGCTTCGCTACCGCTGCGCTGCGCTGCCGCCCATCGCGCCGCTAGCGCCAGCCAGCCCAGCAGCGGTGGTCACACGAGCCGGCACCAGCAGGGGGCGGGGACGTGTGCTGCTGGGGCTCCGCTACCGCTGCGCTGCGCTGCCGCCCATCGCGCCGCTAGCGCCAGCCAGCCCAGCAGCGGTGGTCACACGAGCCGGCAGCAGCAGGGGGCGGGGACGTGTGCTGCTGGGGCTTCGCTACCGCTGCGCTGCGCTGCCGCCCATCGCGCCGCTAGCGCCAGCCAGCCCAGCAGCGGTGGTCACACGAGCCGGCAGCAGCAGGGGGCAGGGACGTGTGCTGCTGGGGCTCCGCTACCGCTGCGCTGCGCTGCCGCCCATCGCGCCGCTAGCGCCAGCCAGCCCAGCAGCGGTGGTGACACGAGCCGGCAGCAGCAGGGGGCAGGGACGTGTGCTGCTGGGGCTTCGCTACCGCTGCGCTGCGCTGCCGCCCATCGCGCCGCTAGCGCCAGCCAGCCCAGCAGCGGTGGTCACACGAGCCGGCACCAGCAGGGGCCAGGGACGTGTGCTGCTGGGGCTCCGCTACCGCTGCGCTGCGCTGCCGCCCTTCGCGCCGCTAGCGCCAGCCAGCCCAGCAGCGGTGGTCACACGAGCCGGCAGCAGCAGGGGGCGGGGACGTGTGCTGCTGGGGCTCCGCTACCGCTGCGCTGCGCTGCCGCCCATCGCGCCGCTAGCGCCAGCCAGCCCAGCAGCGGTGGTGACACGAGCCGGCAGCAGCAGGGGGCGGGGACGTGTGCTGCTGGGGCTCCGCTACCGCTGCGCTGCGCTGCCGCCCATCGCGCCGCTAGCGCCAGCCAGCCCAGCAGCGGTGGTCACACGAGCCGGCAGCAGCAGGGGGCAGGGACGTGTGCTGCTGGGGCTCCGCTACCGCTGCGCTGCGCTGCCGCCCATCGCGCCGCTAGCGCCAGCCAGCCCAGCGGCGGTGCTCACACGAGCCGGCAGCAGCAGGGGGCAGGGACGTGTGCTGCTGGGGCTCCGCTACCGCTGCGCTGCCATCTATCAGTTCAGCAGTTGCGCCAAAGTCTCTGGCCCAGCTGCAGGATAACTAGGCAGCATAACCCTCCATGCGCGTGCTGCGTCGTCGCTGTCGAGCGCCCACCAGCAGGGGCTGCCCGGCTGAGCTGATGTTAGGCTGTGGTGCTACTCCCGCGCCGCTTTCACGCGCCTGTATGATAGCTGCGCGTTGTGCATCATCCACAGCGACTGCTACCTCTCGTGGTACCTCAACTTGCTGTCGGCCTTGTTTGCGCGGCTGCAGCTTTTTCGGGCCTGGGCGGGTGGGTGGGCTCGCGGGACGGGGCTGCATGCTCTGGTGCTGCTGGCGATGCCCGTGCCGTTGGCCGCGCCGTAGGCTCATCCTGTCCGCCGTTGTCATCGTTCAGCCATCGCAAGCATGCCTACACATGTGACAAGTGCAAGGAGCATGGTCTGACCATCATGCGCAGTTTGATGCGTACTTCGGTAACGATGCCCGCACGACACGTTGAGTTGAGCTGTGGCGCTGAAGCGTTGCTGCCTCGCTGACAGCCTGCATGTACATGTACAGCTCTCGCATCTGGGGGGAGTGTGGGCCTCTACAAAGCTCCCAACGATATAAATGCAAATACAACTACTTCGGGTAGCGAGGGGTGCACACCTAGCGCATCGACACAAAGCTTGCATTACCGCAAAGTGGTCAGGAAGGGAAAGCATTGCGCAACGTGTCCGTGTGCAACTTCACTTCATACCTGCTTGCTCTCCAGGGAGAGAGCGTACTTGTTCGCTGACACGGACGGCACGACGTCCACCCGTGTCACCACCTGCTGCATCTCAATTGGATCGTTGATCGATGTCCCTGAAACGTGCACCGGCAACGTATAAATCAGCCGGCCAGCGGCATCCCGCTCGTCGCCACAGCCACGCTTGCTGCTGATACCTGTCCATCATGAAGCACACGCACGTGGGCATCGTCATGGTTACGTGACAGAGCCACGCATGACTGCATGCGCAATATCAACCACTCAGTCTGAAGTACACCCGTGAGTTGATCCACCAACAGAGAATGAAAAGATCGTCTTGCGCACCCCTTGCCGCTGAGGGCGCAAGGTAGCGAATCACAACACCTCGCCCCAAAAACACGCCATGTTGAGTGCATGGCACATGATGCACGACAAGGCGCGCATGTCTGTGGATGCCTGAAGTGACTAATATGTTCACAAATCAAACGCACACCATGTCTCACCGAGCTCAACGCGCGCAGCTGTCATGTGCTTGACAAACAGGCGGGCGTGCTCGTCGTTGGCGCTCACACGTGACGCGCTCTGCCACTTGCGTGAGCCGGGCTCGGTGCGCGCCACGTCCTCCACCATCGCCAGCTCCACCCACTGCTGGTCGTCCGCATAGTACGCCAGCGCCACCACGTGGCCCCTGCGGATGTCGTCTTGCTCCCCCTCCTCTGCCATGTCCAAGTTGGCGATGATGTCCTGGCTGCGGAAGCGCAGTATGCGGTCCCGAGGTTGGCGGCTGATGCAGGCATTGACCCTGCGTACGGCCTCCAGGCAAGCCCGGCGTTGTGCGCTACCACTTCCAGCTTCGTCAGGCGCGGCGTTTGCCGCAGCTACGCCGAGCGCACGAAGGACGCCCGCACTCATACCAACGGCGCGCGCCCCGGCAGCGGGCGCTGGCCCAGCTGGGGCGGCGTCCTCGTCGTCCTGATCCTCATCTGGTGGCCCTACACAGACATGAGCACCATTGCAGCCGTTCACGAGCTGAAAGCACACACGTCGCACCTGTTATTGCGTTTCCCAGCAGCTAGATATGTATGCCGTACGAATTTCCTTCAGACTAGGTGCTGGAATCGCCTCAACGTGCACGCAGATCAATCCATGCAATAATATAATTCCTGCACTGTGATGGCTTGGGTGTGGAGGCTTGCTCAGTTGTGGCTCACACCCATGCATAACAACCTGTGTGTTGCTATCGAGCGCTCTCGCTGCAATGCGTTTGAGCAGTGAGGCCGTGGCGGTGATGTCTCACTGCCAGCCTGCATGCACTGTCTGCATCCCGATGCTCTTGGTCTACGTTTGAGGGGGAGCACCGGCCTCTGGCTACCCGCTTCTGATGATGTAAATACAATTCTGATCAAAACACAATTGGCTTCACACATAAGCCCTAGTCACAGTGCAACTAGTGCAGCGGATGCACGAGCACATGCACACCCAGTTACACCGCATTATGAGCTTCAATTCGCACCTGGGATGCACATGTCCGGCTGGACGTCGCTGATGTTACAGCCGGCCAGCTCTGCAAGCTCTGCGAGCGCATCGGCATCGTCGTCAAAGTCCAAGTCTGAGCTTGGCTCCGGCAGGGCGCTGCCAGTATCACGGCACACAGTGGTGTCCACGGTGCACAGAAGAGGTAGGGTGGTGGAGGAGAACCGGCAAGAAGGCTGGGAGCGCAGCAGGCAGGCCTTGAGGTCCATGTTGCTGAGGAAGGCAGCTCTCGCCTGCGCCATAATGGGGGGTTGGTGGGTGGGCGGCTCGGTCGGTATGAGGCGCATCGCAGATACGGTGATCCGGGTATCTTTGAAGCCCAACCTCTCTGCAAGGCTGCAGGGCCGAATCATTGGCATACCTGGCACGCGCATACCTTTTGTGCGCCCTTGTGAAGGTAGCCCCTGGTCTTGCCGTCGTCCGGATACCACTGTTGAGACACCTCCCACGGCTCCTACATGTCGTCCGCAATTAGTGTGCACACACATGCCTCAGGGGTCATTCGTTGCATGCTCGCAGCAGCAGCCTCCATACCATCAGCCCATGACGCCATCCCATGTTATGTGCTCAACCAGTCTCATCTCCATTGCCGACAGCAGTGGCAGCATGGCTTGCAAGACAAGGCTGGAAAAGTGATGGGCATCTCATCGCAAGCTAATCGGGAATATGGAACCTGCATCCACCAAGCACGTCCCTTCCACAACGCCAGGTTGAGTGCATGCCTACCAGATGATGGCTTTACCTGTGAGGGCTCAAAGCAGCGAGCCGCCGAGCGTGGTGCACCGCGCTTGTGGTCTGGCATGGCGAGGCAGGTCGACACCTCCGTGGCGAGCTGGTCGGTGATGATGGCAAGCGTCGCCTCAGCCATTAAAGCGCCGAATGTGCACGAATTTTTGTCAGAACATCTCAACATTTGGAAGCCGTACTCAGAGAAGCGGCTGGAAAGGCGGCTGAATGATAGCTTCATGAACACCTGCAAACGCATGTGCATCATACAACCACGACGCATAAACAGGTTCACCACCAGCACCCTCTCTCCGTTCCTTGCTGGGCCTCACTCTTTGCTGGGCCTCAAGGAACGCAATCACATAGAATGCTGTGACGGTGCTGGTGGCAGCGCCGCATCAGCATCAAGCAATGCCCCTCCTTCTTGCCAACCACCTACCCGCTTCTCCTCACAGTGGCGCCGCATGACCTTGCATGCGAGCACGACGGCGTTGCACGCGATGAGCACGTCCTTCTTCGTCTGGGAGGTGAGGAAATTGTGCTTCAGGTCAACGCCATCGCTCTTGCGCACGGCAGCCTCCCAAAGCCCAATGAACTGGATGCAGTAAGCTGCGCTGGAGATGGCATCACCTGGCGATGCGTCTGTCACGAACACGCTGGCAAAGGCATGAAGGAACTCGGTGTAGAGCAGGGTGCCGTAGTAGCCCGGGTCTGACGCCAGCGCGGATCGCAAGACGTTGACTGGCTTGGCGGTTGCCGTGTCACGGTCCCACCGAAAGTCCGCCAGCCTGTGCAGAGTCAGCAGCAAAAGCTTAAACGCTCCAGCGTAGCACTGTGTTCCGACGCAATGATACGGCTGGCATCTGTGACTCAAGAGTGCACATTGGCTGGGAGAGCATGACACCTGAGTTTTTCATCATGCATGTGAACCAGAGAAAAAGAGAGCAACAGCCGCCTGCGCCAAGCCTTGACAACCGCTGCAACAGACTCAGGTGTAAAACGAGGTCGCACCTCATGGCGCTGTCAAATGCCTGCTTGTCGTGGACGTTGAAGTCGCGTGGCAGGATGTCACGTAGCGAGTCACGGAAGCGCGTACCGTCTGCCAGGACCTCGATGTGGCCAGGGGCCGCCGTGAGGGGGCCGATATGCAGGAGGCGCCCCGTGCGAATGAACATCAGCCTGTGTGGGAACACCCATGCAACAGTATGTACCAGCGCAAATCGACAATTCCAGTCACTCTAAGGCCATCTAAGCATTACAATTGCACGCCCATTCGGAACATCGCTGGGTGCATGATGCCTTGGTCCACCACAAGATCAAGCGCACCTAAGCCGCCAAAGAATGTGCAGCCAGTCAACAGTGTGGATGACAGGTGCGTTGGCATCCTTGCAGAATGGAGCCGTTAGCTCGATCAGCGGGTCGTTGATGGCGATGCAGCCCCGGGCGCTGGACAGGTTGTCAAGGCACAGCGACCTGGAAGCAAGAATTGTGGCATGCATTGCAAGTGGTGTTGCAACATGAACCTCCTCAGGAGATACACACATGCTCAACAAGGGCAGTGACAACGGGCGCTGGCAGGCAGGGTAAATGAGTCACATGGCCTGCATGCACCTGTAAGCTGACGCGCCGTCACCAACATGGCCAAACACTGTAAGTCCATGAGCTTGCAGCGCCCTCCTGATCCGCCTGCCACGTTCTGCCAGTGCCTCCTTGCCAACCGATGCGCCGGTGCCACAGCAAGGCACAGCCATGATGGGTAGGTACACCCCACCGTCAACCATCGCGGCCATCATGTAGAGGTACAAGGTGCTGGCCAGCCCGTGCTGCCCCAGCAAGCTGTACACGTCTGCGGGCGCTGCCACTTCGACAGGCTCGTAGTTTAGGCCGTACAGGAGCATCCTCTCCTTGGTGAGCTGCAGAGGCATAACCCAGTACGGCCACAAAAGAGATACCTCATGGATGGCAGTGTCTCTCTGCAAAAACGACCACAGTGCAACACAACGCACGCCAGGCAATGCACACACACTCGGATCACATGCATACAATGCAAAACCATGTAAAACGCCATGCGTGCGTGCGTGTGCGTGCGTGCGTGCGTGCGTGCGTGCGTGCGTGCTCGCCTTGACGTCCAGGCGCAGGACAAGCGCAGAGCCGTCCTCGCTAACGATCCAGGGTACGTTCTCCATCTTGAGCTTGCGCACGGTCTGCATCACCTGGATCGTAATAACATGCACATGCAAGGGCAGGCGTCTTCATTTGTAGTTAAAGGCCAGAAGCTGCACAGGCACGCTAGACGATGCGATACGAGGAAATTCATGTTGCACTCCGAACTCTGGTGCGACACACACAGCAGATTGCACTGCATAGCGCACTGTTGTGAGGTAGGGTATGAGAAAACCACGTATGAATGCGCACACACCCGTTGAACATTGGCCTCCACGTCCATCAGGCTGAAACAACCGTCCCGGTGTCGCCTGATGGTGCTTACGGCAGGCCCGTGCAAGTTGCCTGAGACGAACTTCATGACCAGCGGCCCTGCCCAGGTTAGGATGGTCTGATAAAACTGGACTTCGGTAGGCGTGAAGCGCCGCTGCGACTTGCCCCCACTCGCGACTCCGCGGATGATGCCGTTCACAAGCTCACCGACCGCACCGTCCAGCCGGCCTGCGGAGAGAGGGGAGAGCAGAGTGCACGGGTGGTCAGGTGCGAGGGCTTGAGGGTGAAGCGAGCCACACCAAGCTCACGGAAAGGCACCCACCGTCTTCGTGTGCTTCCTGCAGCAGGCGCGCAGCTCTGGTCAGCTTGCGCCGCTCCACCGCCACCTCCAGCTCTGACGCCGTGTGCGCTATCCTGTCGTGCTGTCGTAGGGCCTTGCTCTGCGCGTTGCGCAGTTGCTCCTTGGTGTTCACGACAAGCTGCTGCAGTGCCTGTACCCGTGCAGTGAGTTCGGCTGGCGGAGCTTGCTGTGCAGAAGCGCCAGGGAACTCGGCATGTCCTTGGAGGGCAAGCTGCGTGCGCTCCGCTGAGGCGGCAGCCCGCTGACGCAGCTGGAACAGGTCAAGAGCTCTACATGCCCCGCACAAGCCCAGGTCATTTGGCTGGCACAAGCCGTTGCATAAGCTGGACCGGACGCTGTAGGCGTCGCCAAAGGTACCTGGCAAGCGCTCACAATGCATGTCCGCGTATGCCAGGACCCCTGCCTCGCCCTGCAAGGAGCAACAAACTTGAAGCGGTGGTGAATTTTACCTAGTGGTATCCGAAATGGACCCCTGCTCGACCGGTCACGAGATTGCTCACAATGCAAGGCGTTCGGTTGCGCACCTGAGCGGTCGCCGCACATAGCGAAGGAAACGGCTGCAACCATGCTGAAAACAAGTCAGGCCGTTTCAGAAAGGACCTGAAGTCTAAGCTGCCGCTGAGCCCCGATAGAAACAACTGCCTCACGTCTGCACCGCAGTAACCCTGGCAACGGGGGCTTTGCACAGACGACGCCTGACGCCATGCTTGCTCGTGCTCAGTCCGGAATGGCTCGGAGGCGTAACAGCAGACACAGCCTTTGACTCCGCATACAAACTGGCCGGTATTGCTGTCAAGGGCGGCAGGAATACTACAGCAGCAGTGGTCGGGGGCCCACTTGTGCACGCCACCCTCGCAGTCGCAATGGTGCACCATGAACCTATCGCAGCAGAGAAACTTGACCGCAATAACAAGCAAAAGTAAGGATAAGAAATAAGAGGGGGAGTACTATGCCTACGCACAGCATGTAGAGGAATGCCAACCTTGGATGGATTTTGGCGCCAGCTGGCTGGCCGCCTGCATACCTGCACGTATGCACGGTTGTCTCCAAACCACGTCTTCCATTTCCATATTAAAGCAATGCTGCAAAGCGCTTCTGATTTGCTTACTTCCCTCTTCCTGTCGAACCTGCCCGCCACGCGATAACCCGCCCACAAAAGGCGCGCTGAGGACACGCGGGCGAGCGACAGTGGCAGTGACAGTTCATGGAACTACATAGCGATGGCAACGCGCGGAAGGCTGTGGCTCCAGATGGGCAGCAGGTACACAGTATGTCTTCTTGGCCCGGTCTTGAGCTTGCTACCCTCGATCTGGATCTTGGCCGGCATGCTTTGCCCTGCTGCGCGTGCTGTGGCCAATTAGAAGTGGGCCTCAACGCACATTTGTGCTCCCCTACGCACACGAGCGGATCCACACAACATTTAGCACCGCTAATTGAGCGTGCCTTTGAACCACAGGCCCTCCAGTACCGTACGTCCTCAAGCGGTGTCGACAACGTTCAGCACAATAATTCTCCCTCAGCAACAGAGCAGACGCCTGAGCAAGATCTGGAGGATTCAGACCTGCAGGATACAGCGGTTTCGCCTGCGGATCCGATGGTGGAGGAATTCGTCAAGCGCGAGCTCAACGACATGCGCCTCGTCGCCCGGCTGGCAGGGGCGGGGGTACTGAGCAGCATCAGAACTCTGTGTGCCTCCTTCCCAGGTACGCTCGTATGTATGCTCTTCCGCTTTCTGGTGGCGATTGCAAGGAATGTCAACACTGTGGGGTGAGGCTCCTCTCAACTGTTTAGATCGTTTGGCTGAACGCTGTGCTGTGCCTGCTGCCGCGTGCTGTGTGCTGCTGTGAGCTTGCAGGTGTGCCCGCCAACAGCAGCTTTTCGCACACGGAAGAGAAAAACATTGCGACCAGCGGAATCGATTGCTGGAACTCCTGGGTCTTCCGCGCAACAGCGAACATCCGCGTGTCAACCGGCTGCTGAAGGCGATATTCGCACACTCACAGAACCCGATACACGCTGCTCAGCCGCCAGCGGCAATGGTGCAGGCAGGAACAAATGCCCTGACGCCCCTGGACAGTGCTTTTGGCGGGCCGCCAACTGCCACGACATCGCAGCGAGCAGCTGGTGCAGCGTCAACCCGCAGGAGGAGGGCATCACCTGCCTACAGGGAGAAGCTTGCAGACCAGAGCTCATTGAAGCTTGTGACTGTCAAGTTCAAGGTAGGCCTGGAGTGGCGCATGATGGCACTGTTGCGCTTCGTTGATAATACACTAATCAAGGGATGCGCGCATGCGCATGCTTAGTGTGACAGTAGTGACAGTGCACTCGGTGCCCAGCAGAGGCCCCCGTGATCGTGCAGCGTTCACCAGTAGTGTCCAGGCGCATGGGGATTGCCATCACCACTCAACGGCTGCAACACGCGCATGAAAAGCTGGCCGCTAGCCGCTGCTCGACACATTGCTATGGGCCCATACAAACACCCCCACCCCTACCCCGCGCTAATGGCTCATGCAGGAGGAGATCGACAAGGATGCAGGCAAGGCGCGAGTCCTGGGGAACTTCACCCTGTGCGCCTGCGGCAAGCACCTCAGCCTGCTGTACGCGGACGCAAACTTGGCAGGCAACCTACAGCGACATGGCAGCGTAGACCGCAAGGACCCCGTGCCTGGCGTATACCACTGCCTTGTATGCAGCCACGTTCACGGAGCGCCTCAGGTCAGTCAGCTGGACGAAACGCAGAGATGAGATGACATAAGGGGAGCCTGCTTATGCACACGCGTGCACGCTGCGTGCACGTGAAATGCCAACATGTGCTGACGCCACGACGCTACGACGCATAGTAGTTTATGCATGCAGCACTCTGAGAGACCGTGCTTGCCACTGTCTTCACCGTTCAAAATTGAATGTGTGTCAGCTTCGCATGTTGCATGCACCACTGCACACCAACCAGTAATGTTTGCGTGCTTGAATGCGGAGTTGCCTCAATAGCCAATTCATCACTGCCTTGTGCTGCACATTAGTCGAGCAACTCACTGTTGTGTCCACTGCTTGTACGCGATCTCGCAGGAGCCGGCCACCGTTGGGCCTGGCAAGGGCAGCCGTAACAGCGAGCTCAGCCATGGCAACTATGCCCTCAACGCGACAGGAAATTGCGCGAATATGATTCGCCACGCAGTGAAAGCTCACACGCCCGCTGAAATCGAGGCCACAAAGATAGCGGTAGCTGACGCCATTGCGCAAAGGCCGTCCAGCTTCAAGCGGTCACCCGCGTCATCGCTGTTCGTCAACCTCGCAGCCGCGCAGCACCCCATCTGCGACCTGGTGGACCCGCCAACACCCGCAGCCGTGCGGGAGAACCAGATTGCTGAGGCGGTCGTCACCAGCAGTGCAAGCTCTGGCGGTGTCACGGCCCGCTGCCATGCTGATATCATCCAGAACGCAAAGGGGTGGTGGGAGCTGCGGCCAGCAGCCAACACGCAGGAGGCCAACGCCGACGACGACGAGGATGCAGACAGCCAACTTGGCAACGGCGGTGGTCACGCGGAGACACGGGGTCCCCTGCAGCAGTGGCAGCAGCAACATCAGCAACAGCATACCAGCGTTTTGCACGCAGCACGCAGCAATGCCGGTGACCGATACGCACGGTCGCTCGTCCATGGCCTGCTGGAAGGACACCTCCAGCGCAGCCATGTTCAGCGCCCGGTTAGCATGCGAGGAGGCACTACGGGCAGGGGCGGAAGCTGGCGCGAGGCAGGCGGCCAGGACTCAGCAGGTGAAGACGATGGGGGCGATGGCGATGCCATCGGTGGTACGGGTGGCGGCAGCGGCGGCGGCAGTGACGGCGGCGGCAGCAGTGTCAGGGCCAGTCACCAACACCACCCACACCAGCTGCAGCTCCACCAACGCCATGGAGTCATGGGCGAGCTGCCCAGCGGTTTCACTGGCCGGCCACCAGCACTGCTCCTGCAGCACCGAACGTCGCAACAGCAGCAGCCACAGCAGCAGCACCCGCAGTGGCAGCAGCACGACCGCCCCGCCATGACGGCACGCGGCTTGCAGCACCAGCACCAGCAGCACCAGCAGGTGCCGGTGCTGGGAAAGCGCCACAATGACGCATACGAGTTCAACGAGGATGAAAGCGACGGAACGCGTAACGCCGCTCGGCGTGCCACCGCCAGCAGGGGCAGTCCACTCTGCGGCGTCTGCTTCGGGGAGCACGCTGTCAACAAATGTTGCGTGCGCTCCAAGACCGACGTTGTGTGTGGCAGGACGTGCACCGTCGCGTACATGGATGCGGGTCGCCCGGTGTACCGCTGCCGGGCACACCCGGACGAGTACTGCGTAGCATATGATGCTGTTCACAGGACGAGTGATAACATGGGGCGCATGGCCCAGTAAACCTGCCAATGGCATGGAGCCTGGGATTATTGAAGTGTTGGAACCGGAACCGGTGTCGATGAGCCATGTGTGCTTGGCATTGTGCGGCACGTTGCTCTTTACCGCACAGGAGGTTCCTGCTTGACCTTGCAACCTGGCTGACGACTCACGCATGCGATAGCATGCCCGCCGAATTAACATGCATCGGTAGAACACCACCACCCAACCA